>QFDW01006361.1:0-11462 GCA_003315895.1 Lactifluus rugatus
GGGGGCTTGGTTTACCCTTGGTCGAAGCGGCTGCGGGTAACTGCATGTCTCTTCAAGGCGGGGAGCAAAGAGCCCCTGTTAGCGTACGTGCGCATGCACAGATTCGTATCAATGTGTGTTGAATTTCTACATCTATACTATTCTCGGGGATCTGACAAGGAGGATCTGCCTTTCTCAGTGGCGTGGCTATGCTCCGTGGAATGACCAAATCATGACTCGAAGGTCAACGCAAGCGCAAGAAACTGTCTCCCTCGAGACGTTCGCAAAGTATGTCGCAGGAAAGGTTATGAAGTTCATGGAGGTAAATTTGTTCTCGCTTCCCCAGAACTTTCTTTGGTTAATTAACAGGACAAAATCACCAGGTAGGCCATGATAATTACCAGTATTCTGATTGGCGCTGGTTTATTGGGGTCAATGGGATCACCCCTCGCGATATCACATTAGTCGGGGTGGTCCATGTTTCTCAGGGCAGTTGGATGCCAATTCTGCAGTTGAATAATGGTTTTGCCCGCTGTGTGGGATTGTGAAGATTGAAGTGTTAAGAGAATAGCGTATCATAACAGTCTCATCTATACTACACCATGCCTTTAGACAGCTACTACTAGTAATACGGAACTATAGAATTAACCACTATTTTTGTGGCCATTCCGTTGGGGTGCATCCGGACGTACCAGGACGTGGTTTAGATTTCCAAGTCACGGGCAGTGATTCCACGTGACGTACTATGCTGGGCCGGGCCGTGAGTCCGGCTCTCGGGGCCAACTCACTTCTAGCGTTGGATCAGCTCGCGTTCTTTTGTCAGTGGTGCCAGTGGCACCTGTCGACTTGGTTGCTGCGAGTCTCTACACATTCTTGAATGCTGACGCTGAGTAATGGGCGTAAACAGCAGCATCTCATGACGGGTAACTTTCCAAGTTTTGGAAAACATTAATCGTCGTTGTCTCTCAAGGACTTGAAAGGAAGACAGAGCTGTTTGCCCCGCCCATGCCGGTCACGTATCACCGGCCCTTTACTGGTAGAATGAGTGAGGGCATCCCACTTTCTGTGTTTCAGCTCGCCAAAGTTTGTGCTTCTGAAGCATCCGAGTCGCCTACACATATAAATGCATGCCACCAGACGGAATATGCATATGGTCATGAACGCAGGATCGAGATGCGCCGCGGTTCACTGTGTGTATGAATGGCCCTGGACATGCGCGCCTATTGCCCCAGAAAATTTCGTACTTTATAAACTGTACGTTCAACTGTTGTGTCTGTTGCATCTTTGGATCTTATCTGAATACCCCGTGTCCAGGTTGGAATAGGCCTTCATGTCCACAGTACTACTAGCCCAAACATTTGGCGTATCCCATTTTGAGTTCCAACCTGTGCCTGCGAGGAATCATGGCGCTTGGCCTGCTGGACCGTCTGCGAGTCTCCGCGCTAGCTAGCGTCTCATGGTCGTAGCGTCAGTAACGGTGTGCGTCTTCTCTAATACGTGATTCCACCGATTGGGAACTTAAATTTTCAAACACAGGAATCGGTGTCGACGACTTCAAGCCTATTCGGTGACTGGGGCGACAAGACTTAGTGGGTTGATAAACACTGTCATGGGTTGATTTTCACACGCCCACGGGTACCATGCAGGTTGCTGTTTTTATTGTACCTGATTATATTGTATTCGTGCTGTACTGGTGTGGCATGAGGCGGTACTATCGTCAATCAGCTTTGGTCATGTCTAGTGTCAAATAAGCCTATTCCATAGAGAAATTAAGCACCAAATCAACCTGCTACTGTATTCTGTGTGTCGCACCAGCTCTCAAATCGAAGCGTGTTGCTAACGGAATGGAAAACATATCTATCCGATTAGTTGAGTCTCAACTAGTCATTATCGAAAACAAGGCAGACAGAACAAAGCTGGAGGTCGATGTACAAGCGTTAATACCAAAACAGGTACCAGATGGCGAAGTGCAAGCGTCGAATGTATGTAATTGAAAAGGAAAAGCGAATCTGCAGTCCTTGGCTAAGAAAAGGAAAAGGGGTATAAATGACCTCAACCACAGTGGGATCACAACAGTTGGCCAACAAGACCACCGATACCCAATATATCGATAAGACCGCCCAGGTTCAGGCCAAGGATGGTCCCTGCACAACCATTGCCGATGAGGAGGAGGACGAGTTCTGCAACGACGCCCCCGACGAGCCAAAGACACACGTTAACAAGGTCGACAAGAACAGTTCTACGTTACGGACAGGGGATTCAGAAACGTTCAGAGAGATGATAAGAAGATTACGGACACGAGACTACTGAGAAGAAGGGCTAGGCCGGCATATGAGCCGCATGCAACGCCGAGGGGTTCGAGGATGACCTGGAGTAGGGACATATGAGCATAGGAGAAAGGAACCAGACACAGGAATCACAAGGACCTTGAGTGTAGTGCCGATGAGGACAAGAATGTCGCCCCGGGTGCAACCACTGGCACAATCGGAGAGGCTTGATAGTTGGAGAGCACTGACGAGACCGCCAACGATCTCAACAACTTCATCGAGGATGGGAACGAAACAATCAGATGTCGCATTGGCAGGGGTAATGAAATCTATGTAAAGGCGGTAAATTGTAGGTTGCATGAGGCGTAGGAAGGTAGCGCATACAGAAGGGTAGGAGGGTCGTCTCGAGAACAACGTTTGTGTCCAATATGAGAGTCGTAGGATCTCGAGGGTACGGCTTTGAAGAAGGGATTGCATAGGTCAGGGTAACGAGAGACATGAAGGCAAGGAGCGCGATTTTCAAAGAAAACATGATACACCGCGAGAGACCTGAGAGCGGAGGTGAGACGAGTTGGAGTGTCGCAAGACTGGGAAAAGAGCAAGAGGATTTGTTCAGGTTTTTATACGACCTGCAGAACAAGATTACTCATCTAGGATCGTATCGAGGAATTGTGCATCACTGCACAGGTGTGGAGTGAGCATACCTAAAACGGGTAACTTGCTTTCTGTACGTGGTTTCTTACCAACTGGTAAGTATGTTCATTAGTCGGTAAGCGCCCTTTTAGACAGGAGATCAAGTAGAAGCAGGTCCAGATGGCATTCGTGGACATCCGGTGCAAGCCTTCCCCGGTGTCTTGAGTCAACTATTGCCAAGTTCGGGCATATTGCATCGTTCAGCGTTATCAACGAACGAGATTCGTTGCGAGACTGGGTGAGAACAGCGCAAGTAGAACGGCGAAGTGCCCTTCCTGCCCCAGTGACAATGTTACATTTGTCAAAACTCTCTGTTCAGTACTAGCATTATGAGGTGACAGTCGCACAAGACCAGTATCTTGATTTACAAGGGAGACGGTGTTCAAGCGCTCCTTCGAAGTGAGGCTCAGTCAATCGATAGCCCTCCGAATCATCAGTGAGGACTCGCAGCGACGGGGTCTACCGCTACGTTCCACGACATTGCACGTAAAACTTTTGAACAGGCCATGACAAGGTGAGCGCCAAATGTCTTAGCAAGTGACAACCAAGTCGACCCATCGGTCAGTCAATATTTTTTTCGGCGACTTGAGACCGACGCCACGGGAGGGACAAAAACAAAGCAATGTCGCGCGCTGAGTGTGAGATACAGCATGCGTGGCCCTGGTTATGGGTAGCTTGGACACAAATCCGAGAACTTTGTGGAAACCGGAACCATAAAAGGATGACAGCTATAATATGGAACAGAATAATGGAAGACGTGGCATTGATCAGGTTCACAGTAAGGAACCAACCAGACTTACAATCACATGCGGCAAACGCAAACTTGCCACATCTAGATCTAAGGTCCTTGGTGTGTCGGGCGTGTTTGTGTCTAGCTACCACATCGCACGCCACCGAGGCCTATAGGTAGGTGCGCAAAGCGGATGTGTGTTGAGCCGCCGCTCCGTTGGTGTCGCAGTGCCCCTGGCTGCTTACAATGCAACTTGGAACTGTGTCCCTGTACAAAACACAAAATAACTACCCTACATTACACACTCAGTGCGCGTGCGTTTTACACCTTATAAGCTGGGTTCTGTTCTGCACTGAAATACGCGTCTCACGCAACTTTCAAGTCTACGTATCATCATCATCGTCACCATCCACCAACTTTTTGCTCTCGCTTCCCTGCCACTGCCGTAATAGGAGCCATGAAAGGAGAAATGCTACCAACGCAAGCTCTCAGAGTCAACGTAAGTACAGTCCCGTCATACTTGAGCAGCAGCAAAGAAACAAAAAGGGGAGAGGCGGTCCTCACTGGCACACACTCACGTTTTCTGGCGTTGCATACATGATGTAGGACACCTGCGCGTGGACAGCGACGCGTACGAATGGTCAAGACGAGGACGCGTGTCCCGGTATGACAACCCGTACTGATGAGATTCCATCCTCGCCCGACGAGGAGCCGAGGTCAGGGTCAGAGTCAGGATCAGGAATGGACGCGCCACTCGCATCGTCGACGCGTACAGACACCCCACAACCCCTTCGCTTGCAATCTCCGGTCAAAAAGGACCACCTTGTTATCCCGTCCTGCTGCAAAGACCCGTCGTCCTCCTCGTTACCACCCACGTATGGACTCTGGTGCACATGCGCGTATGATGGGGAAGATCCTACGGTTGCCTCGCCACTCACACCGTCCCTCGACGGCGATATTTTTGGCATCGGAAAACGGCCTGTACAACACGAAATAGAAACCGACGGCTGCGTCCGGCTAGTGTTTGTAGAAGAATGAGGACACGCGTGGTCTATCGACTAGATGTATTGGAATAATGTAACACATCGAGCCCGGAGGGAGGCGGGAAGGAGTACCGTGGAATCAGCATTTTTAAATAGTACAACCAGAGTTAGTAATGCTAGAAGAACATCTCGAGATAAACTGGCGGCTCCCTAGCGCATCTTTCTACTCTCCTCAATGTCATCATCTGGGTTAGTCACTATCCCAGTTTTGATCTCAAACCGCTCATTCGCCGCCAAACGACGAATGATGTTATCTCCAAAGGCGGTGATGGGCGTCAACACGCCACCTCCCGCTGCGAGCGGAGGGAGCTTGTCAAGCAGCAGCGCGAGGGCAGACTCGCCCACCATCGCGGCGGTTAGCAAGGTTCCCGGGTCCCCGCGGGCCCTGATAATCGTTTTGGCGTACCGAGGTGCCGGCTCGTCCGACGCCGTCACGTTGATGTATTCCATCCTGCCTTGTTCGAGCGTACTGTCAATGCGTGATAAATCAGTCCCTAAACACTACAGCAGGGGCTGGCGGTACCTACCCGTCTGCCGGGCCAGACCCAGGCTGCGTCACCAGGCGCTTGAACAACCACCGGATCTGCGTGCAAATGATGAGTAACAGCTACGGGGCATGATGAAAAAACACACGCACAGGCGCGATGAAGGCGAGCGTAGCAGACAGCAGCGCAATCGTCGAACTGAGTAGGAATGCGGTGATGACGTTCCTAGTCGGCGTGAACTCGTTATACGTGAACGCTGGGCCGTATGTCCGGACGGCGCGTGAGCCTTCGAGGCGCGCGAGCTCGAATAGGCCGGCGGTGCGCTGGACGAGGGCGCGATTGCCGGGGCAGAAGATGAAGAACCCCCCGCACAACTTGCCGAGGCGGTAGACGAACTGCGGGCAGGGCGAGCGCGCGCCGCGCACGGGGGAGAGCGCCCAGTCACTCGCTGAGATGGCAAGGTGGTTGCGTGGGACGTCTTCGAACGCCGTGATGAAGGAAGCTATCGTTCCGCCTGGAACGCCGCCCTGCAGCGTCACAGCGGTCGTGCTATCAGCTAGTGGTACGTGACCGAGGGTCTTGGAAGCCAGGTGCACCACGACGTCTGATGGGATAGAGTCGACTCCACAATAGGGGACGATGATCGCGTGCGTTTTTGTGGCCAGGTAGTCGAACCTGTGTTGGATTCGAGGTGTTAGAAATGTCGTGGGTGTGGCGTAGAACGTGTATCACCTATGGATGATGTCAAGAATCCACGGTGTCTCTCCGGAGATGTCAGTGTAGTGTACGCCGTTCCTTGCGCATGCCCTGGGATAAGTTGTTACAGGGATCAGTTGGGAGTTCCACAAAAACGTACGTTGGGGTTGCTGCGTTGGTAGGACGTACCGCACGACTGGAGTGCCATATCGCCAAAATGGACCAACACAATTAAGCACCACTCTGGCCTGTTTTACAGCAGCTTCTACGGCTTGTTCATCGAAGATATCAAGTTCAAACATTTGGACAGAGTTGTCAATGGGTAAGCCGATGGAAGTAAGCTTGGCACGAGACCGTGCGGCAAGTGCGACAGAGTATTTTGAGCGTTCCGGATGCTCGAGGACATAGCGTGCAGCATGGCGGCCGCAAAAGCCTGTTGCGCCAATAATGAGAATATCGACCATAGATATAGAAGCTGTTACAAGTCAACGTATGGTATTTTATACCCTTGACAAGACTCCCGGGGCGGCCGCCTACAGGGGCCAGTTGCCGTGTATATTACGTAAACGACTGGGAACTAAGTTGAGCTGCGATCGGAGCTCTGAATATGGATTGAATGGAACACGGATTGCACTCAGCACTCTCAGGGTCGAGTACATATTCTGATTATATAGAAAGATCACAACCAGTTGTTCCCGCACAGTAACCAACATCAACCATCGAGTAGTGGGCCATCCATCCGTACACCCATGTTAGCTTTAACATCCATCCCGAGAAGCTTCATCTTGCCGGCCTATGAGGGTTTCCAAGTTAACGCTATTGATAGACAGACATCCGAGACCAATCGTACCTCGACACGCTCACGCTGTACACGGCGCAGTTCTTGGAGCTGTTCCTTATCGAGGTAGCTTTCCGATTCGACGATAGGTCGCTTAAGATTGTTCTGGTGCGCTCGCATGTCAGCATCGGCATCATAGGTCTCCTCAGGCGGGGGTACAAATTCGCCCGCGCGCATTGCATTCATGCGCCTTTCATAAGCCTCCATATTGTAAAACTTTTCGTGGGGCAGAGTAGCTGCGATGCGATGACGAGATAGCAATTAATAATGGACTTCAGAAAGAAGGGTGGAACCCACCAGTGTTGTAGTCCTCAACAAATCGCGCAAACTCCTTTTTATTCTGATCTTTAGACATCTTTTCTGGATTCATCTTGCGCTCCTCAACAAGCCAAGTGCGAAATTCTGGCCCTTTAGAAAAGATGCTACAATGAAAAGTCAGAGGCCTCGTTATTGGCAGAGACAAGGGTTCAAACGTACTCCGATTCACTTATGATCCCATATTTGCCCCACTGGCCTCCTACAGCAGCCGACGCCATTCCATTTTTTCTTCTTTCTCTCTTCTCCCTCTGAAGGGGCACATTGAATACGACAACAAGAGTAGAGACGAGCCAACACCGGCACGTACATTCTTCTTGCCGCCTCTCTTTCTTCGCCGTTTGCGTTCTCGGCTGCGGCTGCGACTCTTCGTCCGGCTTCGAGTGCGAGACCGGCGCGCGCGCTTTCGCCGACTGCCTCTCCTATCGTGTGACCTCGACCGCGACCGCGAGGGAGACTTTGAGCGGGACCTTAAGCGAGAACGAGAACGAGAGCGGGACCGCGACCTAGAATCGGAGCGTGCGCGACCTCGTTCAACGGATCTCGATCCTGTTCGTGACCTTGACTGTCGCCCATGATAATCCTCGTCTCTCGACTTGGACCTTGACCTTGACCTCGATCTCGATCTCGATATTGACCTGGACCTGGACCTCGATCTTGAGTCCCTATCCCTCCGCCTGCGTTCTCTGCTCCTGCGAGCGCGGTATGCCCTACGGGAGGCTGCTGCACTCGGACGATATGAGTCCATGCGGGACCGGCGATTGCGGCGTGGCGACCGAGACCGATGTTGTCTTGATGCACGTTCAGTCGGTTGACGGTCTGGAGACCTTTTGGGGGGCGAAGAACCCGAGGTTGCATGAGGCGGGAGGTCGCGGGCCTTGCTCGTCATGGAGGAAGGCTGTGAGGAAGAACCCTATGAAAGGGTTGGCCGGGACGCTCGCGGCGCTGGCACCCGGTAAACATATCACGTGACGTGCTAATGTGTCGAGTCGGATGCTTGACAAGGTGAACAATGGAACGCTTCTCTTTGTTCACGTTGAAATATCCTCTTGTTACCGTTACCCTGTTGGGGCACAAGCCCGGGTGCAGACAGGTTATTTGTGTATTTTAGTTGGCTAATAATACGAATGGCACATGTATACAATTCCGCTAACGATGAGACAATCTTAGTCTCACCTTTCCTTACTGCGACTATCCCAAAATACTCATGCTTCTATCAATAACAGATCCAGACTACACATGCACATGCGCCGCTACCACTGAGATGAGATAATCTAGTCTTGTGAACTTAATGGTGGTTAGTAAACGGCCTCAGTCTGTGGCAGATACAATATCAAGGCGTGTCGCAGGCCTTTTTTTTTTATCATCGTTTCCACAGCAATGGTTGTGTCTTGTATCCTATAGCTGCTGCATAAAATGCATAAAAACCTCGACCAAAAGACCTTTCTCTATTCTCCATCTCCCTTGTCCAATTTTACTACCTTCAGTGAGGACCGGATCCTCCAATTCTCCATCTTTCTTGCTTTCCCTGCTACCACTTTCTGCTGCTCCCCTGGGCTGGACCTGCCTAACTCTGATTTCATTTCCCATTACTTCTCAGGATGTTTTCAAAGTCCCTCATCGCTTCTTTCTTCCTCCTCATCTTGACCTCTTCTACCAATGCCATTCCTCACCCCCGGGTTGTATGTACACCAGCGTTGCTCGACCTATCGACCTTATCCTCATTCACTTCCTCAGGATACTTCAGATCTAGAATCTCGGGTCACCTCCGGTACTGTGGCCCGGGATGACTCCACCACTCCCCCTTTCCCTAGTGGTGCCGCAAAAGGCGTGGCGGGGGACTTGTCACAGCGCGCTCCAGTCAATGAGCAGACATTGGACACAACCCAACCCCTCGACCTCAAAGCCCAGAATGGTGGGAAGAAAAAAGGTGGGAAGAAGGCCGATAAGAAGAAGAAGAATAAGGAAGCCGAGAAAAAGAAAGCAGGCAAGAAAGGCAAGAAGAAGAAGAATGGCAAGGGCGAGAAGAAAGCTCAGCGGGACTGTAAGTCTTGTCATGTCCTGTCTAGAGCATCGTAATGACTTGAGAACTCGACGTCTAGGGTCTTCACGTCTCTTGTTTAACGTAGATTAATTTAGTAGCTATAGCACCCGTGTTTTGTACAGCATTGCCCATCCGATCAACAAGCCCCCATTTATAATAGGAACGTGTCTGTGTCCGTTAGATCCGGTCTTCGCAATCAATAATTAAAATAACATGCTCCGGCTCTGGCTCTGCGCAACCCTTTTGATCCCACAGTCGCCCACAGTCCACTTGTTGGCAAATGTCTCCACCCGAGGTGCACGCTGCAGTGTCTAATGGTATTCCTGTTCCAGATTTGGACCTTCCAGTAAGAGATATCTGCTTCAATCGCTACGCGTGTCGTCACCCCGATTCTCTTCGCACTCCCAGTACCCAGATAGGCCGGAGGTCGTCACGGCCAATGCGCTCAAGCTTACCGAGCTTGCGCCGAACCCGTACGCATGCACATCTTTTGCGATAGACTTTTTCTGTTCCGTGTTGAGGCATGCTGGGAGGACAGACGTACGAGGTTCATCTTCAGGAATCTCATAAGGAAGCTTCACGAGTTTGTTTCCGAGACCAAGTGTGTTTTTTTTTTCTCCCTGACCTTTGGGGGCCCCCGTAAATCGACGCTTGCGGACCCCATTTTTTAACGACTTTGTAGCATCACCACAGAAGAATGGATGACCGCAATCGAGTTTCTCACCCGCACAGGCCAGACGTGCACCCCTCTCCGCCAAGAGTTCATTCTCCTCTCGGACGTGCTCGGCGTATCCGCGTTCGTAGATGCGCTTAACAACCCCACGGTCGGGAACGCGACGGATAGCACTGTCCTGGGTCCGTTCTTCACCTCGGATGCACCAGATGGTTCGTTCCTTTCCCGATGTGCCCCCTTCTCTCTCACCGTCTGCCACCCCCGCCACAGTCGCGTTTGGCGAGTCGATTGCTTCAGAGGGGAAGGGAGAGTACATGTACGTCGAAGGGCGCGTGCTCACTATCAATGGCGAGGCGGTCCCAGGTGCCATCATCGAGACGTGGGAGACGGACGACAAAGGTGAGTGGGGGGAAATGGGGACGTCTGCGGCGTGTGCAATCCCCTGTCTTTCTGACACAGACACTTTCTGTTTGTCTGTCTGTCTGTCTGTCTGTCTGTCTTGCGGCTCGCTCGCTTCAGGTTACTACGATACCCAGTACGTTGACCGCGCCATGCCTGACTGCCGTGGTCGGGTGAGGACGGACGCGGAGGGTAGGTTCGGGTATCGTGCCGTCGTGCCGGTCGCATACCCAATTCCCAACGACGTACGTCGCTTTCATAGACTTCATTCTGTCTTAGTGTCCCATGAGTTTGTGTTCGTTGGCAATAGGGTCCCGTGGCCGAGTTGCTCAACGCCCTCAGACGACATAACGTTCGCCCGAGCCACCTGCACATGATGGTCGTCGCCCCCGGGTTCCACAAGCTCACGACGTCGCTTTACCCAGAAGGCGATATCTACCTCTCAACCGACGTCGTCTTTGGCGTGAAGAAATCCTTGGTCGTGGTGAGTGATGGGACAATACATGCATTTTTTTATTTTATTTTGAAAACTCACTCTTTCTCAATATAGAAACTTACCGAAATTGACGACGAAGCAGAGGCGCGCAAGCGTGGTTTCCCGAAAGGCAGCAAGTTCAAGTTGCTCAATTATGACTTTACCCTCCTCACGGAGGCAGAATGGGCGGCGGCGCGCGCCATGGTGGCACCGTCGAGTTTGACTTGAAAATGATATGAACAACATAACGATGGGGTAAAAGTGTACTCCAAACAGTAGCTCTTCCTCCAAATGTATTATTATAAAGTCGCAGTTTTGAAATCATGAGGGTAAGGTGTGAATATATCGATCGCATCGAGGGTATACGAAGCACATAATCTACGCCATAGAAAGACAAAAAGACCTGAGTCCCGCCATTTTGAGATCATAACTTAGATGAACTTGCGGGGAAAGGAGAAAAGCATGGGTGCCACAGAGTAGCGAACCCAACTCTCAGACTTTTGCAAAGAAATGAAAAAAGGCGCGCACGTTCGATCATTGAGCGCCGCCCACGCGCGCCCAAAACATATCATCCCGAAGCCGCATGAGTTCCTTCCACGTACGTTCCTCCCACGTCCCATCACCGACGTACGGCACGCCGTCCGGCGCGAACTCAAGTTCCTCGCGCTTGTCGAGCTTGTTACCAGGCGAGTGTTGCGACGAGGTCCTGTCCACAGAGGAGGAGGGGTCGGACAGCGCCGGCCTCTCCGTCGACCGCATAGGACGTGGGTGGCGCGGCGGCGGCGGAAGCCGTAGCGGCGCGCGGTGCACTCTCTCGGCCGCCTT
>QFDW01006416.1:0-12352 GCA_003315895.1 Lactifluus rugatus
CAGGACGAGTCGGTTGAAATCGTGTCCCGTGCTGACCCGAAGTTTGAGAGTAATCTCCGTGAGATCATGTCTTCCTAATCTGTCATTGCTACAATGAGTGTTCTGCCTTTTTAAATGCTGCTCTTGCTAGAGTATGTGCTATCCCCCCCTCCCCTTAAATTTTAGCCGTGTGTGTGGGGTAGTACTATTTATAGTATTTCGCGTATCACACGATCAGAAGGAGGTACATGCCTGAAGACGCCGCTACTGTGATCCCTGAGGCCCGGTAGGCGAGGCCCCTTTTCTCTAATCTAGCAAAAACGCTCTAGCCTGGGACATGCTTCGAAGGCTCGACTCACTTTCTTCGTTCAGCTGACACTTGTTCATCGTGTGTGCACCCCTTCATTCTAAATCCGAAAGACCTCAACAGCCGAGCCATGCGTTTACGTGAAATAGACGTGATATGTTGGGCCGTTGACGACCGCGTCGCGTATGCCAGTGAGACCCCACCGCCCTCAGTATGCATCAAGCAAAAGGCTCGGCTTTACACACCAATAGTGCTCAGCCCACCGCTTGAATACACACAAGCAGACTTACAAAGTACTATCGATCTTGTCATTTCAAGACAACATGTTCCCTTGATCGAAGAATGCGATGATGCAGACGGAAGGACAGCGGGGAGCCGCATATCTCATATCACGGCCATCACATGGTTCATTACTGTTTAGCGGGGCTGTGACACACCCCAATATCATGAGCACGATGATCGGTCAGGCGCAACTAAAATTTTCTAGACTTTTCGCTGGTGATGGTATATAACTTCTGCTGACTCGGGGAAGCCGTGTATCTCCTCCTTATTGTGCTTCTATCAACCGTGCCCTAGACAACTCAAGGTCTTACAGAACCCCCCCTCCCTGTCCGCCAGTGTATCAGCCTGAGAGCCCGAACCATCAATGGGTCAATTCTCCTTCATCAAGTTCATCAAGGACCAGTTTTGGAAAGTCGACCCCGTAGTACGCGTGGATCTCACCGGCAAGACCGTCGTCGTAGTAGGGGCTAATGTTGGACTGGGTTTCGAGGCTGCAAAGCATTTCGCCTCGATGAATCCCAAGAGGCTGATTCTCGCATGCCGCAGTCAGGAGAAGGGCCAAGCTGCAGTCGACGGTAAGTGGGGCTTATTATAATACTGATCTAGGGATTTCTTTCGTTCCTGAAATCTTCGTTAAGCCATCCGGCTAGCGACTGGTTTCGAGAATGCTGAGCTTGGACTTGTTGACCTCTCTCGATTTGCGTCCGTTTCTGCTTTTGCGGATACGTTCGTTCGTGACGGATCGCAGATCGACATCCTCGTTTATAATGCCGCCGTTGCTTTGAGCCGCTATATTCCTACTGGAGATGGCTGCGAAGAAACGTGAGGCTGCGATGTGTATTTTTGAAGTCGCAGATTTGACACCCAGCAGAATCCAGGTGAACCACCTCTCGTCAGTGTTGCTGACCGTCCTTTTGCTCCCTTGCCTGCTCAAGGCAGCTTCCTCCGGAACATCACCAAACCCACGTGTAGTCATTGTTACCAGTGAATTGCACCACACGGTAAAATTATCCAAAGCAGAACTCGGAAGCAACAAGATTCTTGACAAATTAAATGACAAGAATCACTGCACTTCTTCGTGAGACATTTCTCTTTTCTTCTATTTGAGGCTCACATGATGTTTTACAGGGTCATGTCTAATAGATATCCGCTTTCGAAGCGTTCGTTTCGGCCCTCTCGCCCACTGCCAACTCTACCTAACTGCTCTCCTAGTCTTCAACGTTTTCTTTGTCCGAGAATTGGCGAAAAGGTTACCTGCAAGTTCACCAGTGATCGTGACGGCAGTGAACCCTGGCTTTTGCAAATCGCAATTGGCCCGGAATCAACCGTTATATATGCGCGTTGTTTTTACCATCACACAGGCTCTAATCGCTCGCACGGCTGAACAAGGTTCACGACAGCTTGTCTGGGCTGCCGTTGGTGGTGTTGGGCGTGAATCCGAGCTGCGGGGCGCTTATGTGAACAAAGCAGACATCGAAGAAGTTAGCGACTATGCACTGAGCGATGAGGGTGCAATTATTCAAACGCGCTTATGGGTGCGCCATAACATTTTACTCGTGATTAGACCCGTAGCTGAGAATGATGTTCTAGGACGAGTCGGCTGAAATCGTGTCTCGCGCTGACCCGAAGTTTGAGAGTAACCTCCGCGAGACCATGTCTTCCTAATCCGCCATTACTTGCTGGAGCGAGAATGTTCTTCCTTATTAAATGCTCGCTCGCCAGAGTAATGTGTCATGATAATGTCCTCCAATGTTGCCGTACTATTTCGTGCATCACACGTGGGCAAGTGAGGCAATGAGACATTGCAGGGCCAACTATGTCACTCTGCAACACTTGATTTGATTACAGTGTTTCATAGGTAAGATGCATGAGTGTAAATTACAGACTGCATGACAATGGCTGGTTAACACGGCACATCCCCTTTCTCTTCTGTTTGGGATCATCATTGCAGCCTGAGACGACGTCATTGACGCCGACTGGGGGCGAGAACTGGTTATAAAACACGAGGCCCTCATCACACAGATCTAGAGAGGGAATACCCAGCACGAGAACGTCCCTGGTATTTTGTCTTTGATTGAGTTCGAAGTGCACCTACTGTATTACTCATGAACAATGTGCTAGGTTTTGCCAAGAGCGGCATCAAAAACTTTGAATGAAAAGTTCTTTAAAAAACGAAAAAATCAAAAGCCACATTGGCGCGTTGCCTCCACTGTTGCCGACATTCTGGAGGCCGCTGGCAGTGAAAGCTGGAAATAGAGCATTGTGGGCCCGGCCTATAGGGGTATACAAAATTAAAAGCTCCGGGGTGTGACTCGCTTTCCTAACAATTCCATTTTGTTGCGCTTTTGGCCAACACCACATCACGTACTGTACGTCCCGGACTCTATCCATGATTTCACGCCGCCCGTAACTGTGCTCTGCTTCTCAGCTGCGTTAATGGTCTTCGATAAGCACAACGATAAGATTTGGAGTTGCACTGATGCATGCCAGTGTCGTTGACTGGATCGGACAAGGACGTCATCCGAGTCATGGGCCCTCCGAGCCATGGCAGTATCTCGGGCCTCAGGTCACTTGGACAGCCTGGACTTTGTAATATATTCAGCAATGTAGCACGTGTTTCTCTGCAATGCAACAGCCTGACTCGGGGACCTGTCTTGTGCCCATGCTCTATAGATGGTCTACGACTCTACGGGGGTGAGAATGGCCCGCAGTGTTTTCCAATTCTTCCAATTTTTTCGACTTCTTCCCGCGCATTTCGCACGTCGGACGTGTTGCGCAGTGCGGGTTCAATGCTGTCCTGAGAATTACTATCATTTGCCGGGATAACAACATCGACCTATCACTTCAAAGATTTGCCTCTAGCTGCACCACACTATCGAGTCCTTGATCTGTGAAGATCACATATCCTCTCATAGAATAGAATAGTCTCTCGATTTTATCAGAAAAAATATGCTCTCTCTGTCATTCTGTGACCAAAAAAGTACACAAAAATGCACAGTTTTGCGCATTTTGAGCCCTATAGTGCACAAACCATTGATCCTCTGACACACAGACCCTCAAATAATAACGTAAGCGTATAAAACATCTTCCAAGGCCAATAAGTGGAGAAAATGGCATTCGGTAGTCAACAATGACAAGGAAGCTTCGGAAGGAGATGCTGTTCTAGCTCCGCTGTGCTAAATTAACCCTCCGTGCTAGGGTGTGAAATTTCCCTGACCGGTAACTAAGAATTCCGTGTGACCCGGGTGTGACAGGTAGTTCAAATCCCCATAACTGTGTCACAGTCTGTGTGTTCGTCAAGAATCCCCCTCTGGCAATGGTTTCCCCTCACTTTTCATTATGCCCACGTACCATACATTCAAGCTGACATGTGTAGCTTTCAAATGGTGCAAATTTTATGGAGATTGGTTAAGTTTACATTGAGCTACATGCAAGTCTCTGCACGGGGTTCAGCCTCAGATATAAATCATAACCTTGCCTCCATCTGCCACCCCGTGCATCAGAGCCCGAGTCATCAATGGGACAATTATCCTTTTTCAGGTTCATCCAAGACCAATTTTGGAAAGTCGACCCCGTAGTAAACGTCGATCTTACTGGCAAGACCGTCGTCGTCGTAGGGGCTAATGTTGGTTTGGGCTTCGAAGCTGCAAAGCATTTCGCCTCTATGAATCCCAAGAGGTTGATTCTCGCATGCCGTAGTCAAGAGAAAGGCCAGGCTGCAGTCGACGGTAAGTGCGCTGAAGACCTATCTGAAGGAATTCTTTCGTTCCTGAATCCTCATCAAGCCATCCGAACGACTGGTTTCAAAAATGCTGAGCTCGCAATTGTTGACCTCTCTCGATTTGCATCCGTCTCAGCTTTTGCGGATGCGTTCATTCGCAACGGATCGCAGATCGACATCCTCCTTTATAATGCGGCCGTCGCTTTGCCCCAGTACATTGCCACTGCAGACGGTTACGAAGAAACGTGAGTCTTCTTTTTGGATTGAAGTTGCGAATTTGAATTTTGAACTGCACACGGCAGGATCCAGGTGAACCACCTCTCGTCAGTGTTGCTGACCGTCCTTTTGCTCCCTTGCCTGCTCAAGGCAGCTTCCTCCGGAACATCACCGAACCCACGCATAGTCATTGTTTCCAGTGAAGCGCACTATTCTGCAAAATTATCCAATGTAGAACTTGAAAGCGACAAGATTTTTGACAAGCTGAACGACAAGAACCACTGCACCCCTTCGTGAGACATTCTCTTTTCTTCCATCTTGAGACTCACGCCATGTTTTGTAGGGTCATGTCTAATAGATATCAACTTTCAAAACGTTTGTTTCGGCCCTCTCGTGCACGGTCAACTCTAACTGTTCTCGTAGTCCTCAACGTTTTCTTTGTCCGAGAATTGACGAAAAGATTACCTGCAAATTCACCAGTGATTGTGACTGCGGTGAACCCCGGCTTTTGCAAATCGGAGTTGATACGGAATCATGCGTTCTATGTGCGCGCAATTGTTGCCATCGCAACAGCTATACTCGCTCGTACAACTGAAGAAGGTTCACGACAACTTGTCTGGGCTGCCGTTGGTGGTGTTGGACGTGAATTTGAGCTGCGTGGCGCTTATGTGAACAAAGCAGACGTTGAAGAAGTCAGCGACTATGCACTGAGCGAGGAGGGCGTCGCAGTTCAAACGCGCTTATGGGTACGTCGTAACATTGTGCTCGTCAATAGACACGTCACTGAGAGTGACTTTCCAGGACGAGTCAGTTGAAATCGTGTCCCGTGCTGACCCGAAGTTTGAGAGTAATCTCCGTGAGATCCCGTCTTCCTAATCTGTCATTGCTGCAATGAGTGTTCTGCTTTTTTAAAGCTGCGCTTGGCTAGAGTAGCTTATAGTGTATGTTATCCTCCTTCCCCTCAAATGTTAACCATGTACGGTAGTACTATTTATAGTATTTCGCGTATTTCACACCATCAGAAGCTGATACCCGTGGTCCCCAAAAGGCCCAGTAGGTGAGGCCTGCGCTCTAGCCCTGGGACATGCTTCGAAGGCTCGACTTGCTCTCTTCGTTCATCGTGTTATGCACCCATATCCCGACCCATTCGAGTCATGTGTCTCATCGTCGATTGTACCCAAGGGTTCTCTGCAGAAAGACCGTGACCTGAAACAGTCGAGCCTACGCGTTCAAGTTACGTGTACTGTAATTGACTATAGGGCCGCTGACGACAGCGTCGCGTATGAGACAAGGACTCAGCTTTACATACGATAAGGATAAGTGCTCAGCCTCGCCGCTAGTACACAAAGTACAGTAGATTGGCAAAGTGCCATCGATCTTGTCGTTGTCGATTTACAAAGAAACACTAGCACCCTCGAACTCGTTTCACCCTAGTCCACCGTTTTCCCCTGCAGCAACAAATTCCATGGAATAGAACAGACGTCTTGGTTACGAAACCGCACCGTCCCCCCCACTTCTTTTTCGCTTCAGTTGCCTAGGGATTTGACAGTTGATGACTTTTTTTTTTTCTCGAAACCGAACAAACGCATGCCGTCATTCGGATTAAATGGATTGTTATTGTAATGAAGAGTAACTTGGCTACGGCAACGCAGCGTCCGTGTAACAAATCAAGGTTAGTCGGTTCATATCTATTAATAATGCATTTTGTGTTTTCAAGGTGTTTTGCGTTAGATCTTTACCCCACAATCCACGTTCCTGTTGTCATACAATCTTATCTCATCTCGACTTTGGTGGTGCATCGATCCGCTAATGAGTATTACACCGTTCTACCCTCCAGAATCTAAAGCACGACGAGTCCGCAAGGAAAAAAAAAAAAAAAGCCAGATAAAATGCGACTAGAATGAGAGGCGTCAAGAACCCGTGGGTGTAGTGCGCAAAGACATTACGAGTGTTTGTGTCAGCATAGCGAATAACAGAAAACGTGCCCTTCCCGTCAACAACCCTCCCCTGCCCCCAAAGTATCTCGAATTCGCCTCAACTCTTCCTCAAATACCAAAAATAGGATAAGCATCCACAAACCGAATACAATGACGAACCAAAGATGGAGATAGGTTTGGCGAGGAAAACAATCACTACCACAACTTTTGCGTCAGGGTCTCGCGCGAAGAAGCATTGCAAGAATCAAGCAGAAAGAAGGCTATTAGGAGCAATCCAATCCGAATACTCGACTCGATCGTGTCATTCGTCACCCATATGCCCGTCGATTGCACGTAGGCGCAGCGGCGAACGAGCCATGTCCAGGACGCTGTATGCCGGCGGCATATCGTAGGGATCTCCGTCTTCAGAGGCCAAGCTAGTAGCGGTCGAAGACGTGCTTGCGCTTGCGGCACTGGGAGCAGGCGCCACGTTCGCTGTGCGGATGCTAAGCGAGCGGCCTGCCCCGGCGCGCTGAGTGGGGACGTGCGCGTGAATCGGCAAAGGAGGAGGATCATTCGCGCTCGCGTCGTAGTTTGGCGGTGCTTTCATAAGTGACTCATACTCGTGAGGGGGCTGGGGATAGGGGGAGGCATTTTGGAGGTGCGAGTAGGATCGTGAACGTGATAGCAAGGGGCGTTGGGGTACAGAGGGGAGAGGGACAGGCAAGGGAGACGAAGGGACGGAGGCAACCGCGGACCGGGGGGGAATAAGGGGCAACCGCGGTTTTGATGTTGATGGAGTCGGAGGGATGGGAAGCGAGCGTGAATGTATACCTGACGTGGTAACGCGATGCGAAGGCATTACGATTGGATCTATGACAGGGGATCGTGACGGATCTTGCGAGGAAATAGATGAAGAGCTTGGAAGTGGAGGTAGCTCATCTGGAGAGGGTCGGCCATGTGGCACGTAGGGCGGCATGTGTGATATGTGCGACGCGACTGAAAGTGATCCACGGCCATAGGCATGTCCCTGAGAAGATGGCAACGGCGGTACAGGTAGCTCACGGGTTTTTCGACGAGTAGGGTTGTGAGAGGAATGGGGGCGAGCAGGAAGTGAAAGAGAGGAAGAGTGCGCAGAGTGAGCCCCTTGTGGAGACAGATTTGATGAATGCTGCGTCGATGATTGCATGTCGGTATGAAAGGACAAGCGGCTCGTTGCCCGGGATGCAGTTGAACTTGATCGATCATCTACGCTGTCCCCACTACGAGACTGGTTGTCCTCGATAGCAGGGGTAGGTATGCTAGAACGCCAACGTTCGATCGCTGGAGTGGCCTCCGAGACTTGTGAGGGGGCTTCCACGTCAGGAGTCTCGGACGAAATGGAGCCATATGAAGGGCGAGTGCCTGAGGATCGCGAGTTGTTGAGGGATGTTTTCCCCCCCGCGTCCGGAGGGGGCTCGGATGGGCTGGTTCGTGTAACATTCATCCACTCGTCTGTGGGTGTGACCAAGAGTATAGCCGTGACGAGCAAAAAGTCCAATAAACTGAGGGGAAGACCGTTATGCATGCGCTGAGGTCGACTGGTGCCTACCCGGAAGAGGGGGTCCAATATCTTCAACCGTGGAAAGTCTCGTTGCAAGGCCGGCTCTAATATGGCCACGGGGCCCTTGACGGTCTCAGTTGTACACTATAAAGAGGGACATATAAGGACGACTGGGTGGAGGTGCTTTCATTGACAACGACGTACGGCATAATGAGGGCCCGAGCGCTTCCATCTCAAACTGTGCTGGTGGTGGGGAATGTAGAATTTTCGGTAGCTAAGCATACGAAAAAAAAGTCAGGTCTGGGATAGCGATTAGGATGAGAAAAGAGGAACCTCTTTAAGGAATTCCCGAGAAACTCGTTGGCAGGTTTCCAGGAACCTTTGCCAAAGACGACCTCTACGCCTGTAAGATCCGTAATCTTGCGCACAGATGATTTTTGACTATCTTCTGGCCAGCGAATGCGAGAGACATTGACGAAACCTTTCTGATCAGACCTGCGGACTTTGGTGACGTTGTTGTGAGTATCAATGACATAGAGGGGGCTGTCGGATAAGCCGTCATGAACAAAAGAATCTAGAAAGGAGGGTGAGGATAAGCGGAGAGTCATCAACGGGTTGGTCGCTGGCTGTGAGGGTATGGCGGCGGAATCGGCTGATTTGAAGCGACGAAGGATGGATGAAGTCGGAGAGGACGAGGAAGGTTTTAAGCGGCCAGTAAAGGAAGGAGTGAAGGAAGTGCCGGCCTGAAAATGAGACTTGTCTCTATCCCATGCAGGAAGGGACAGCTTGACCATTGCAAGTTGCAAAGGAAGAGAGAGAGAGAGAGGAACGTAGTTGAATGCGAATAAGTCGCCCCCGCCCACTGGCACCCAAGGCACGGACGAGGCACAAGACCCTGCTCATTATGTAATTTAACTTGTATATTTTAGTCATACATTTACAATCGAAATCTCCTTATTTAATTCCGCCGTACAACTCAGGATAAACTCGCCTCCTCCAACTCGATTTCCCGGCGTTCCTGGGTGAGCGCGCATGACCTGCAAAGACAAGAGGCGATGCAATCATCATACGTGTCGCCACGAATGCCGTAGCGCTCCCGGATGTCGGAGCGATGATGAATCTGCGCGCGCTTGGGTGAGATAAAACCAATTATGACTTGTTACCATGTAGACAAACCTGCATGATCCAACCATGACCACCCAAGAGGCCGTAAATGATGCAGTTGTCGGTGTATCTTTCACCACCACCCTGGAGAGTAGCACCTTGATACCGCAAATGACGGAGACGCTGCTTATTCTTGCCATAAACGACACAGGGGCACCAGAGGGACCAGCAGCCTGGAAAGAAGAGGGTTAGTATGGTAGCTAGGTATATAGAGAGTCGTACGGACAAAGGCCACATGCATCGAAGCAGTCAAGCAAGCCGTAGCTCCATTCACGCTTTCCATCCGCTCCGATCTCACGATTCCTCGAGTTTTTGTCACCGCCTACTTTCATCGGGGCGATGGCCTTGGATGGTTGAGTATCCCGCAGCCAAGATGGTTCGAGGAAACGATACCTGAGGTTGTGTCTTGATTTCTTCTTTGGTATCAGACATGCTGAAAAGAGCGACACGACCAAACCTTGGAATTCATGTCCTTTTATGCAAACTGGCTCACCTAGATCGGCGCCCGGAGTGCTCCACTATATGTGGGCCATGTGATTCACTGTCACGGTGAAGAGTGCTGCGGTGCGCCCCTTTCGACACCGCCGTATCAGGAATGGAACTCCTCTCTATCTTGGCTTTATTAATGATGTTCCTGGTGATGAAGGCTGTCCCCGGCATCGTCGTCCCCAGGATGCGGCATTCCCAAATGCGTTTGTGGCTGTTGGGTGGGTTCCATGGTGCTTGGCTCCTTTTAGACGACCCTTTCCACTTTGTTGCCTCCATGGACATCGCCCCACCTTGCCCTATATAGATTCGCTTGACAACAGACGCAGTCGACGGGCAAAATTCCTCACGATGAATATTGTATTGTCTGCTCTTGCAGGATGCCATATTTGTGACGATGTGTAACACGTCGCTTACACGATTTTCCCTTTCTTGCCACTTTGCTGCATCTCCATTGACCACTACACGATCTTGATCACGTGTTGTCAGTCATTCGATCACGATCATGAGCGTCGGCCGTTCCATGTGGCCGTTTCCATCCGAGGTGTCGGGTTTTCCTTATACAGTAACGTACTCGTCTTTTCTGTCGGACGTTGTGGTAATGTAAAATTTCAGGCAAGCTGCCATACAATGTAATTAAAGGAACACGGCAGGCGGTCAAATTGTCCTTCAGCGTGTCCTCCCTCAGGACAAATTCACCTCCTCCAGCTCAATTTCCCGGCGTTCTTGCGTGAGCGCACAAGGGTTACAGAGCCAAGAGGCGAAGCAATCACCATAAGTGGTGCCACGGATGTCGTAGCGTTCCCGAATGTCGGAGCGATTATTAATCTGTGTGCGCTTAGTGAGATAAATCCAATTTGTGGCTTGTCACCATCCAAACAGACCTGCAGGACCCAACCATGGCCACCACAGACGGTTAAGAGACCGTGAATGTATGTGTGGTCTGTGTATATTTCACCGCCACCTTGCAGAGGAGTGCCGAGTTGCTTCAAACTATCAAGACGTTGCTTGCTCTTGCTAAAAACGACACAAGGGCACCACGTCGCCCAGCAGCCTGCGAGGAAAATCAGTGTGAGCTTAACTTTGTATGCTGTGGGTTGGTGTCCTACGTACAAAGGCCCCATGCATCGAAACAGTCGAACAATCCGTAGCTCCATTCCCGCTTTCCGTCCGCTCCAATCGTACGATTCAGAGCGTTCTTATTGCCACCTACGCTCATCTGAGCAGTAGCCTTCAGAAAACCGAACAGCACGAAGATGACGATGGACTTGAGTATTCCGCGTCAGAGATAATTGAAAGGGATGCACACCTGAGGTTGCGAGCCAAGTACTTCCTTGGTATCAGACATGTTGAAAGGAGTCTAAGGAAGGGTGAGAAGGTTTCGAACCCATCTTTTTAAGCGAATCAGCACCTGACCTGACTTGTCTCTCATCAAAGGACGCAACTCCATGCGGTGCAATACACATGCCTCTTTTTTGTCACTGACACGAGTGACAACCACAGGATTGCTATATACCAGTACGGCAGGACCACTCCTAACCAACTTCAAGTTCGGACCTGCGGGAATTATAACCTGTAAAGGGTAGACAAGATACATATAGACCGAGGCGATGACTTTCGGTGTGTTTTCGCCGTTTCCCTAACTCAATCAATCCTCATTGGGCGGCCGTGCCAAAATCCTTCGAAGTGCAGGTCACAATGACCTGGACACTGGATGCATCACATATATGATTACTACTACACCCGCGCTCTGATTATCTTACACTGCGCGCGCGATCGATCATTCTGTTATGCAACATCGGTCATATGATGCATGGTACCCTACAAGATCACTCCAGCTCAGGGTCTGTCCTCATGCTCGTCGCTCCCACGAGGCAACTCACGAGGGTCCTCCACTCTCCACTACCTTCCCCGAGAAAGCTTGTCATTCTCAAAGTCTCAGGCTGGGTAGTTCTGTAACCTGGGAGTCCTAGTCTCGAAAAATCGATCCCCGAGGATACTGTATCTGTCATCACACCTACATGGCGCCGCTCCATTTCACTGCAAGCAAACCATAGTCTCCCGATCTCTGCTGGAGACGTGGGGTGTATAAGTCTGGCGTCGTTGATCGGCTTTTCTGCCGGTTCCTGTAGGCGCGCCTCTGTTAGATACAGTATGCCACGGCCAAGGGTTGCTCGAGGATTCGCGCTGCCTCTTTCGAGGTTGTGCCATTCATCCGAGGCGCATGCTCGAAACGGTACGGTCACGATGTCGGTTAAGGCTTTAGGAGCATCTGTCTCCCACTTGCACCTGTTCACGAAGCTTTCGTGGGCATGTTGCACCAATAGCTTTGGGGGTTTGGAAACAAACAACCTCATTTGTGGCTGGGGTTGACTAACGACTTCATCACATTTGCGTCGACGCAATATCACAAGTCCTCTCACCCCGCCATTGGATATATGATCACTCTCCTGCAAATCAGACCCTCACCTCCGCCGCCATTCGCCTGGCTATATTCCTGCACGGGAAAAAGAAAGGCGTCAGGATACTTGTCGTCCTAAGCGTACGATATGCACGCACCACCACTCGCACGATACGTTCCGTACTAAAGAACACATCCGATTCCTCGGGGAACAGGATCCTCGTCTTGCGATAAGGTAGCGCCACTTCCTCTTCTTCCCTTAGGCTGCTCCCCATTGTGTACCTACACTCACCCTCACACCCACCGACGCCGTCGCCATCCTCATCCCGGGTACAAA
>QFDW01006527.1:0-12408 GCA_003315895.1 Lactifluus rugatus
CCTCTTGTACCTCGTCTGCTTCTAAAAATGCAAGGTACGCCTCCGCTCCAGCGGAGGGCTCCCCATGTACGGTTGGCGTGTCAGCAACGCCAGCGCGTGTTGGTTCCGTGGCATCGTATGCTGCGAGCTCAACAGCAAGATCGGGAAAGGTCGGTGCAGAGGGAAGTGCGGGCGTGATGAAGTTCTTTACAACGCCAACGTGGGCATCTTTGGCCTATTTTACCGCCAGCATGTTAATGGCTCGGACGGGAAACTGTGTGAGAAAAGATACGGAGACGCACAACAGGAGGAGCTTTGTAGAACTTGAGCTCTTTCAAGTACAGATCCTGTACGAGGTCTGCAACGAGGTTCGCAAGGGAGTGAGGGAAAAAAAAAACAGAGGCTCGGAGCAATCTTACCTTTGCGAACGACCGACGAAGTTGCATATGTCCGGACAAGTGAGCGCAAACAAAGGCGGGTCTTTGGAGGTAAGCAGGAATTAGTGGTGCGATGGGTTGTATACGGAAATGCAGTACGAACAGCAGTTGCAGAGTGCTTGAGGACAGTTGACATGGCGGACGAAAAGGGTACGTGACAGACGCCGCGCCAGCTTGGCCGCCTACCGCCGAACGGCGGATCTGGGCCCGGTTACGGCCGCACCCGAAAATGGTACAACAAACACAGCGCCTTCGAGGAGCGTGTTTCAAAGCATCGCATAGCGATGGCTTGTATACGTTCTTAGTAGAGTGATTTATCGTATACCTCTTTCACCCAAGATGTACTTTATGCATTGTTCCCATCCCGTGTGCAGAATTGATCCGCGCGTAAATGTGATTTGACCAACTGAAGTGGTAGATGATAGCACGGGTTTACTTGTACAGCATCGAAAAGAACGCAGTACCAGTGTGGGTAGTACCTCGCTCAATCCGGCACATAATTCATAAGGATGATCCACGCCTTGGCCCGAGGCGAGTGCCTCGGCTGCCCCCTAGCAATACATCAAGAGGTACAGTACAGTACGAGTGATATGCTGTGCTGACCAATCATGCACGTGTTCGTAGTTAACAAGGTCATGGTCGTCCAGCCCACGTACGAACCTACCTTACAAACATGCTCGCTCGCATTTCTCTTCTTCGAGTTTCCCTTGCTGCCAAAGCTTCTATGCGCAGCTATACGTCTAGCATGAAGGAGGGCAGCGTAGCTGCTAGCAAAGAGTTTGGGTGCGCATCTATGATGCTCCCTTTTTGTTCAGAGCGAACCGACTCTAACCCGTTGTATTCACTTTTGTAGCAAGAAGGAAAAGGCACATGAAGGCATGTGTCCACTGAAAAGATCTCTGTGAAAGGGGGCGGGTTATTGACTTTTGAGTACAGACCAGTATATAAAACAGGCGGAACGTAAGAAGCTTGAAAAACTCAGGGCAGAGGTGCGTCATCAGTTTGTCGGCTTCGCTTGCTTGGGGATTCTTAGGTATCACAACGTTAGATGGAGAAGAAGAAAACCGAACTTGTGCGTGACGGTCTATCTCCTGTTTGCGGTATTCGCAATGTGTTGAGATATATGTGACTTTATAGGCCGAACTCCAGAAGCAACATGACCAAATCACGTCAGGGTAGGTTACAATGGTCTCCGTGTGCGTTCTCAGTCTTGGTATGTGAAGTATAGTGTTAATCGATGATTTACTAACTCGTTCTGAAGGTCCAAGCGTCTAGTGCGTCACTTGACTGACACCAACTTGCGAAAAATCGGTTTCATGGTGACCCGAAGCATGTTACTCTGCTAAATTTCCTTGGAAATATACTCTGTACAATTTAAGACATCATATGCAGTGTTCTCAGTACACCTCTGATGCGACGCGAGAGCATGCTTGAACGGCTAAATTGGGTACATCTGCATGAATCACACATTGGCTCTTCTTAATCTTTGCGCTTGTCTGACGGAGAGTTCCCCGTCTCTTTATTGTACTGCTCTGCGAGTCTGTCATATTCCGCTGCCTGCGACATCGCCTGCGCTTTCAGCGTCTCTGAAAGCGTAGAGAAGTTATCGTACTAGATTCAACCACGAGGGGCGAAGGGCTTACCAAGGTCCTTCTTAAGTCTCTCAATTTCTTTTGTCTGCTCGCCAGCTACGAGATTACCCCGCGAGTTGCTTGCAGTCTAGTCATATGTGTTAAATGCCACGTGAACCGCATTGGGGAAACGAATGATGAACTCACGGCCTTTTTCAACTTCGCGTACTCGTCTTGCGTGTGAATAAGATCCTGGATGACATAGAATGTCCGCGTGAGGACAAGCGAGAGGAACAGGCAGAATCCCGTAAGGTACACGTTGCGCTGCGCGCTGAATGGGGCGGCCTGATATCAGTATGGCGAGGTTGAATGGAGAAAGACGGGACACGAACTAGAATTTTCGTGCAGCGAATGAGGTCTCGGTTCGTACATCCTGAAAGCCCTGCCCGCCAGACTTGGCTGCCTCAACCTCTGCGGTAATTCGGAACATGCGCTGAAGTGCGTCCACAAATAAGACCCCGACGAATCTGATTATATACAAAAATGAGAGACGATGTGGCTGAAATGGGTGCAGCGGCATACATGAATGATATTTTCAGACCATAGGCAACCTTGGCTACGGCAGGGCTTTCAGAGAGGAAACGGAAAAGTTTCCTGCGGACATTGAAGGGGAGAGGCGCCACAAAAACGCAGAAGGCGGCCATCTCGGACGCCAGGAGCACAAATGTGAGGGAGTAGCTGGCGAACGGTGAGTTGTAATCATGCACAACAGAAGATGGTCATACTAGATGGTCATATTTAAAAGGCGGTAATATTGAGGGAGAAGGTTAGAAAGAGAGAGCGCTCCGACTGTCGCTTTATGCCTTGCTGTGTCCGTGTCGTGGCTTTGGGTGACGTCACGATGTCTTACCAGTCACAAATCCACGTGATCGATTACGCGTCACGTTAAATTGCCGCCTCGACATTGTTTTGATTCTGCCAACAACGCGAACAATCATGGCTCCTTTGAAAGTTCATATAAAGCATTCCGGAAACAAGTATGACCTTGAACTTGACCCGGATAAACCGCCTCTCGCCTTTAAAGAGGCTGTTTATCAATCTACCGGCGTTCCTATAGATCGCATGAAAATCATGGTCAAGGGTGGTGTCCTCAAGGTAAGCCGAGACTGTTGATGAGCCACAAAGTGAGATATACTCAGCGCTATTCCAACAGGATGACTCCGAATGGAAAAAAATTGGGCCCAAAGAAGTGCGGGTGGTCGTGTCCTATCTATGGCTCTTGCTCCTACTCACCGAACGCTGCACCAGGGTCAGACTTTTATGGTTGTTGGTGCCGCAGGAGAACCTCCCAAACCTCCGGAAGAGCCTATCAAATTTCTTGAGGATATGAATGATACCGAGCTGGCAGATGCGGTTGGGCCCAATTATATCTGATCCAAGTCAATACACTGATCTGTAGCTAGCTTGGAATGCCTGTTGGTCTTACAAAGTGCGCTTTGACACATCTTGAGCCTGCGTCCTCTTGATATTGTATGACCAGCTTGGGTAACACCTGTTATATGAGTGCGACGGTTCAAGCCCTACGGGCAATTCCGGAACTGCAGACGGCGCTTTCAGAGTTTGTCACACATTTTTTATTGTCTGTATCTGCGTAATGCGTACCACCCCTCAGATCACGCGATCCAAACCCGATAGCTCGCTCTCTACGTGACCTCTATGCTACTATGGCACACTCGACAGGAGGTGTCATGCCACTCACTTTCCTTACAGTGCTCCGCGATGCGGTTCCTCAGTTTGCAGAGCGCAGTAGGACGGGAAACAACTACGCACAACAAGGTTTTTCCTCTACTTCATTGAGCCGTTTATGAGCTAAGATGACCCAGATGCGGAGGAATGCTGGACGCAGTTGACGAACCGCCTAAGAGACGTCTCTGGAGTCTCAGTCCCAGGAGCCAGTAGCTCGCGTACTAAATTCATTGATCAATATATGACGGGGACCTTAGTCCGCACGTGCGTGACCCCATCGTTGCAAAGTCTTATTATTTGACTGAATTGTATGCTGACTGCTCTTGCATAGATTGTCATCCCCTGAGGCCCCCGATGAGCCGCCCAGCGTGAGCGAAGAGAACGTGCTGAAAGTTGAATGTAATATTTCTATGACAGTCAATTTCATGAATTCTGGCATCATGGAGGTATGTCCTCGTACACAGCTAATTCAGGACCTCACGTTCGGTATAGGCACTCAATCAAACAGTCGTTAAGCAATCCCCGACACTCGGGCGCGAAGCGACGTACAACTCACGTTCACGCCTATCTCGACTCCCGTCTTATCTTGCGATTCATATGGTGCGTTTCACCTGGCGTCGTGAGATTAACAAGAAGACCAAGATTCTGGTGAGCACCATAGCATATCTATCCACCTGACTGGTTGCACCCATCGTACATCGCGTAGAGGAAAGTGAAATTTCCAAATGAGTTCGATGCACTCGAAATTGTCACGGACGAACTCCGGGACAAGCTCAAGCCCGTCGCGAGAAAGCGGATCGAAGTAGAGAAAGCGCGTGATGAGCGCCGCAAAATCCGAACACGCACGCGGGCTGCAGTTCCTTCCGCACAGCCATCCAGCACAGATATAAACTCTACAACCGAGGCGAATACCCAAACACAAGGTGGGGGAGACGTCGAAATGAACGAACCTGGACAGGAACAGCCTGCTGGCGACGAATTACGCCCGGAAGAGTGGTATCGTGAACAAGAGAGGGCAGAACTAGAGGCATTGATAGATCCAGCAATCAAAGCAGACATTGGTGCAAGCCAAACAGGGCTGTATGACCTCATCGGTGGGCTTATACTTCTTCCCATCGTTAGCCCCGCTGCGCGCTGACTGAGCCCTGGTATGTAGCCATTATCACGCACAAAGGCGCGGCGGCCGATTCGGGGCATTATATTGCGTTCGTTGCACGCTGGGCATTGTCAGGTAAGGAGGAGGATGTAGACTGGGTTAAATTCGACGACGACAGAGTCAGCGTGTTTCCTGTTGAGAAACTCGCGACGCTTGATGGTGGTGGGGAAGACTCGACGGCATATGTTCTGCTCTACAAGAGCAAAGACTTGTAACGATGGGGCTCGTGGAAAGCTTGCACGTGTGTAGTTCATCAGATTGTACTGACTGGCAACATGCGTCGCCCAGCAGCGCGTGGCTGTTGATTGTCCTTCTCGTTAGATGCAGACACATCTCAACCCATGAATGCATAAATTTCTAAGTCGTCATTTGCATTCCACATCGCTGTGCAGTAAGTTGCTCGGATCAGGGCGATGACTCTCCGACGTCACACAGGTCATGACGTAGGTACGATGATTTGTGCACGCCATGACATGGGTATGAACATTATCATCAAATACAGTACTAGCGCCCAGTGAAAACCGGGGGTGGAAAACAGGAGAAGGATTCAGCCAACATCAAGTCTCCGTTGCTGACATCAAGGCCCCGAAAACAAAATCGTGTGCTTGCAAGTGCCACAACACCGCCGCCTCAGGCTTCCTTTCTGTTGTGACCGAAGTGGTCGTTGCTTCTTTTCCGAGCGCTCGCGAGGTACAGGGCATGATCGAGCCAAAAAAGAATAATGCCCCCGAAATCCGCCAAGTATCTACACCTGAAGATTTTATATCTATCACAGTGATACTTGAATGATATCCGGTGGGAGTGCGCCCTGCCACTCAGGCCACCCCTGGCACGGCGAGAGCAGGAGAGCCGTTGCTTCCCCGTTACGTCAGCGGCTACTCTGCTCCGGCCCGGGTATCCCCGTTTCTCTCCCCCGGCGGGCATTCCACTTCCCATAATCCACACCGG
The DNA here is from genome assembly GCA_003315895.1 of Lactifluus rugatus. Taxonomy (NCBI): domain Eukaryota; kingdom Fungi; phylum Basidiomycota; class Agaricomycetes; order Russulales; family Russulaceae; genus Lactifluus; species Lactifluus rugatus. Next base: position 5,838 of record QFDW01006527.1, read on the forward strand.
AACAGGCTTCAGTTTTGTCACGGACAGTTCCAATCAACCGTTGTCGTATGACTGGTGGAACACTCCTGTAGATGTGCAGGCGCTAGCTGATCATCAGGACTGTCGGAGATTTGTGATGGCGCCTATTTTATTTTTATAGACGTGGCGTGCTTCCAGATGTCGCCCTATAACAATGAACATGCCCTATTCCGTTCATTGGGTCCATGCCAGCCAGTACGTGTTGGAGTGGCGTACCGGCTTTCTGATCAATCTGCGGTCCAGATTTTCCAGGCCTTCGTATCTGGTACTGTCGTTGCGATCTCATTTCCTGTGGCTTTTCTGTTCCTCTGTAAAAGCCCCGATATGCACGAACCTCCGGGGAGAGAAGATGACGATTCCCTGTCATTGTACTTTTTTTGGTTATACCTGTGCCTTTCCCCGTATCTTTCCCCCTTTCCCGTAGACCCGAAGGGCAAGAAAAACATAAGCTAGGAGAGACTAATTGAAAGTGACATCAACCTGTCGTATCGACCTAGCAAACGAGTAATAGTGCCGAAAGGATTGCGTATTGCCCACGCATCCTGCTTAACAACCGAGATCAAAGCATTTCGAGAAACCTCCCGCGCTAACCGAGCGGATCATGAGCAATAATGATGTTCGACGAGCTTTTTAATAATGACAGAGTGTTCTACGGGGTGGCATAACGCTGTCAGTCCGAGTCGAACACTAAAATGATACTGCGGCTCGAATAGGCGTGTGCGGCCACTTCGCAACCGGATTTGTTATTTGACAGTACGCCGATGAGCCCGCTCAGAGCCCGTTCACATGGTGGTGGGGGGTAGTGTGTGACCCTTTAGTGGCGGCAATATTAACTAACTATCAGCATTACTGTATTGTATCTCCGCGGAGGGGCCAATGCAGAATGCTGCATTGGAGTCAGCAGGCTTCGAATGCCGCATTCCATGCGCACGTAAGGATTCGCGAAGAGAAAAACCATATACAGTGCTGAGAAAGGCTACATTGTATGCATTGTTATCAACAATCACAACGAGGCGACATCTTGTGGTTCCTGAAGGTCTGTGACTCAGGCTCCCACTTTCTTTAGTGCGAACGAGGGCTGATCGTGCGTTATGCCAGTTGTAAACACGGAGCTGAAGCTTGGAAGAGAACCATGATTGAAGTTGCGCAGGTCGTCTATGCGCGGCACAATAACTTGAACGAGGAGGTTGTTCTTGTCTCTTGAGCCACCGGTCACGGGTGAGGCGCGAGCGCTCAAGGTTTCTTCTCATTACGTCATCCGCCTGTCCCACTGGCCCGGGCAAGTTCAATTACATGATCCTGTCCCAGAACTGAAAGACTTTATCTCCCGCCTGCTGCTCTGCCTGTCTTATCTCCCCAGTTCTACCGGTCAGGTCCAAGGGACCAGATGGGGTAATTGAGGTTGGATACCCTGGTCGCTGACAGGACTCGAGAAACTGTAGAATTGCACACCGTCGGAAGATCCCTGCTTGTGAGATCTCCTAGAGATGTGCGATGACCGAGGAACATTTGGGGATCAAAGTCGATATTACTTAACAAGGGGACAACACATCATCCCGGCGATAGTCATGTCCGAGCAGCCTAACCAAGCATAAAGGTGCGAAGAGTAGTATAGTGCTGATTTCCGCGGAGTATACATGTGGTAGCTGCTGCCGTTGCTCCCCAGTTCGCTCTATTAGACAACAGATCCCGAGTCTAGGCTACGAGCCGATTGTTTCAGTTCTAGTTCTAGCGCCATACTCGCACCCAAAGGTGGACTTGCCGAGAGCTTTGCCGAGAGCTTCCCGCTGGCCGGTGACCCTGGAATAACTTGTGCATCTTAGAAATCGAGTTATCAATAATTGTCAATAAAATTCATCACAGTAATGAGCAAAATTAATGACTTTCGACTTCCTTATGTAGTCCTCAGGAAGGTATGGTGCGCCGTCCTTGTCACCTCACCAAGTTCAACTCCCATCCCGCTCAATCTATTGCAGGTACTAATATGGACAGTCTACGATAGAACGGAAATATAGCGGCGGCGTTTCAACAATACCCTGGAAACTGGCTGATGTTGTTATCACTCCCGATGAGGAAGTGCCTTCAGTTGGTAAAATGTCCGCGGACGAAGTTTGCTTGACTCTTGCCTCAACCCCCAACCTCTTAACTCCACCCCCCAGGTTCTCTTACCTATATTTCTATCTCTTCTGTATCTACGAATACGCACAGATGATTCCGAACTCGTATGCCAAAGTCTCTCATACTCGATGTCCCCCGCTGTTAACCATTGCTACAGCCCAGATCCTCAAATCTCCGGAGTAGGGCACATCAGCAGCACTCAGGTCATCGAAATGCAACCGAGCTTGCACTCACTTCAAATGACTGGTCCGTATCTTTACATCCCGCTGCGACAAACGCTAAATCTCTGTCCCATGCCAGTCCTCACAGCGTACAACCTACCCCCCCTCAAGACCCTCCTTTGCAAAGAAAGGCGATATTATACTACTGTGACAGACGGGACAAGAAGTTGGCAGACACTATCTGTGCGGAGCGTGGGGAGGCGTGCAGAATGGAACGAGAATGTCGGTGCTTTGTAGGAAATGTCGTATTTTTGTTTCTATCCACAACTGAATCTGCTGCAGTGCCATACAACCACTCTCTCGTTTAACGATATCGCTTTATGCAAAAAGGACCGTGCAGAAAGACATCCTTGTTGGAAGGTATGAGATAGTTTGTGAGCCCCGACAAGGTTCGTCTTTTTTTTTGAGAATTGTTACTTATGCGTCTGGCTGATCATCCTACAGTAGAACTTGATATTGTTCTCGGCGGTGCTGACGGACATGCTGGTCACCCGACCACACCCTATTTAACGATCACCATGTCAGCAAACGCACGTTCATCTATAACTGCGGCTGCCAACACCCCGAACCCTATAATGGCCGATACAGACATGCCTGCCTTTGAAAGAGGTGCTGTGCGCCCTACTTTTGAAGCCGACAGCGAAACTATGCATCCCACGGCAATTACTACCCCTCTATTTCCTTCATCCAGTATGGGTGACCTTCCGATCAACATCGATGCTCCTGTGGGACCAGCAATGGAGAGTCAGACGGAGATGTCACGTACTATTGATCGCGCCGAGGAAGCTATGGATACGGTGAAAACATGGAAGAGTACCATTGATGTTATCAAGTGGGTGATGGATACCGTCAGTCCAATCCTAGAAGTATGCCGAGTATCATTTCCCCCTACCTTTCGCTGAACTAATCACACCCCCCAGCTGAACCCCTATGCAAGTTTAGCATGGGTCCTACTCTCAAAGATCCCCGAGGTACCTGTCTCTGCCCTGTCGGAGGATTTGGCATATTCACACTTTTTTTTCACTTCGCTGCCAGACTTTGCTACACCAGTTTCAGCGTGATGACAACGTCCGAACACTACTCGGGGCGATACGGGATGCATTTGAATTTGCGAAGGACGCGGACATTTTGAGGGACATCCGGCCAGCGTCTACGCAGGCAAAAATCCTTGATGAGATGCTGCAGTGCGTCTCCAAATCTGCTGAATTCATCGAATCGTACGCAAAGGATGTGCAAGTTGGTACGTCGTCTACACCTCTCTCAGCGGTCATTATTAATACGTGATTTCAGGAAAGCGGACCTTGAAGAATATTAGCGGCCAAGTTGATCAAAAAGTCGAAGACTACCGCACCACACTTGTCCGACTACGAGAAAGGTTCCTCCAACATGATGCTATCATCGCTACGGGTGCTATCCTTCAGATACGGGACGATATGAGAACACAGCTAACGGACAAGTCGAACCAAGCATTGGAAACTGGTGCGTAATTTTGATAGTAAGATCGTCAGATCGACGACCTGACAAGGGGAACATACAGTATTGAGTGCAGTAATCGGAGAGACGCCTGTTATAGGAGGCTGGCGATTCGATGATAGGAAGGGCTGTCATCCAGGCACACGCAAAGATTTCTTGGACTACATTGTCGAGTGGGTCGAGAATCCCGAATCTGAACGTGGCCTCGTTCTCCTTGGCCAGGCAGGCATGGGAAAATCCTCCATTGCACACGAAGTTGCACGTCTCTTCGATAAGAGGTGTCTCGGTTCATACGTCGCCTTTCTACGGGAGGAGAATTCCAAACACGAAGCTTATCATCTTTTCACGACGATTGCTCGCGATCTCTCCGATCGCTACTCTCAGTTCAAACTCGCCCTTGGGAGCGTCGTCATGGACAATTCTTCTCTTCGTAGTACCCGAGACTATCCTAGACTTTTTGAATGGCTCCTCCTTGAACCATTCAAGCACCTACAAATTCGCGGCCAAATCCTTGTCGTCATCGATGCATTGGATGAGAGTGGAGTCACAATTGGAAAAAACGGACTGCACGCATTCCTTGCCCAACATCTCATCGACCTCCCACCAAATTTCCGCATACTCATTACCTCGAGGCCGGAGAATGGTATCGAACCTGCATTCGCCAACGCGCGATCCGTCCGTATCATCTACATGAATGACGAGCAACTGGCTGCTAGTACGGAGCAAGATATTGGCGTATATCTTCGGAATGAGCTCCCCGAAGACGTGTTCATAGACTATGGTGGCAAATTAGCGAATGCAGCAGAGGGCCTGTTTCAGTGGGGAACCGTTGCATGCGGGTTCATAAATAGCCCGGCTAATCTCGGCCTCAGCATGAAAAAGCGCGTAGAGCGGCTGTTGGGACACTCTCGAGATCGTCATGGAGAAGGTCTGTTAGATAACCTGTACGAAAAGGTTCTCAAGGAGTACTTCAAATCCGACGAAGCACAAACGCTATTTCGATCCATCATGGGACAGCTCTTTGCTGCGATCGAGCCTCTCTCTATGAATTCGTTGATTGCTCTGCGACAGCACGCACCCGTCGATAACCCCGAAGATTCCGAACCGGTTCTCGTTCATGAGATTCTCGGTCATCTCGGCTCGCTGCTGAGTAACGTGACTTCACCTGATCAAACGCGTCCCATCATTCCTCTCCATACCTCATTCCGTGACTTTCTGACTAATAAGACGAGCAACACGTTTTATGTCGATCTTGCCGATTCTCACCATCAGTTGGCACATTCCTGCCTTGGCTTACTGCTCGATAATCTCAAATTTAACATCTGCAAACTGGAGTCGTCATATTTCGCCAACAGCGACATCCTGGACCTTGAATCTCGAATTTACAAATATATTCCAGCTGCTCTATCGTATGCCTGTATTTACTGGGACGATCACTTAGAACATCTTGCCTTCGACCAGGATGTGTTCAAGAAACTTCGATCACTCTTTGAGACAAAGTTTTTGTTCTGGCTGGAAGTGCTTAGCCTCACGAGCAGTGTGGGCCTTGCTTTGCCAGCATTGTCATCTCTAATGATATGGTTGCAGCGGGAGGTAGGTACACCCTATCATTTAATATGGCGTCTGGTGACTTTTGCGTAAAATCACAATAGCGTTCGCAAGCGGAGGTGACGAGTTTGTTGGCATTGGTGAATGATGGGTCCTCATTTGTGCGGTACTTCGGTATGGTCGTCGCAAGGAGCGCTCCGCATATCTATATCTCGGCACTCCCTTTCGCACCAAGCTCTTCCCACATCCACAATCAATACCTTCGCCACTTTCCTCGCACATTGACCTTGGAACGCGGACAGGTTTCTCATTGGCCAGCATTGGAGATGACGATCCAGGAGTATAGAGGAAGCGTCAATTCTGTTGCATTCTCGCCAGATGGACAACGCATTGCATCGGCCTCTGATAATAGCACGATTAGCGTGTGGGATTCCACAACAGGTCAGCTCGTAGCGGGCCCGTTTATAGGACACACAGAGATGGCCGCTTCCGTTGCATTCTCGTCGGACGGGCAGCGCATCGCATCGGCCTCGTATGATCGCACGACCCGCGTGTGGGATGCCACTACAGGACAGCTCGTGGCGGGCCCGTTTACTGAACACACCGATTCGGTCTTTTCGGTTGCGTTCTCACCGAACGGGCGGCGCATCGCATCGGCCTCGGCCGATCGCACGATTCGTGTATTAGATGTCGCAACAGGACAACCCGTGGCGGCCCCGTTTACTGGACACACCGATTCCGTCTATTCTGTTGCATTCTCGCCAGACGGCCAGCGCATCGCCTCGTCCTCGGCCGATCGCACGATTCGTGTGTGGGATGCTGCAACAGGACAGCTCGTAGCGGGCCCTTTTACTGGACACGCTGACTTTGTCTGTTCTGTTGAATTCTCACCGGACGGGCATCGCATCGCATCGGCCTCGAACGATCGTACAATTTGCGTGTGGGATGCCGCAACAGGACAGCTCATAGTGGGCCCGATTACTGGACACACTGATTTCGTCCTTTCCGCTGCATTCTCACCAGATGGGCAGCGCATCACATCGGCCTCAGAGGATCGCACGATTTGCGTGTGGGATGCCGCAACAGGACAGCTCGTAGCCGGCCCGTTTACTGGACACACCGATTTTGTCGTTTCTGTTGCTTTCTCGCCAGACGGGAATCGCATCGCATCGGCCTCGTACGATGGCACGATT
>QFDW01006544.1:0-17654 GCA_003315895.1 Lactifluus rugatus
TCGTGAATGACGTGGCTGTTGAACGTTGCAACATGACGAGCCCTCACCTGTGCCACCACGACCAAGTCGGCAGAGTTATCAGGCATCGCGGTGTTCCCGAAGGACCCTTCTTGACACGAGACTCGGTCGTCATGGACGGATTTATCAAAGACGGCGCGCATTCCTTCGCTTGGTTCCACCGCGGTAAGCTTCTCGATAGTGGTAGCCCAGTCAGGATGAACGAGGAGTGCCCGTGTAAAGATGCCGGTACCGGAACCAATTCTGCGGAAGCTCTGACCAAGGATACCATGACAGAGAATGCAAGACACATACTCGACGACGTTAATGGGGCCAGAAACCTGAGCGGCTACCTCTTGGCGGATATATTTGAGGGCTTCGGAAGGATAGGACGGACGAGCTCTTGGAACAAACGTGGGTAAGTCCAAGGCCTACTGACCTACCCACATGTTCACTCCGGCTGCTGACCTGTCGTAGAGCTCGTTAGTCCCGCTCCCAAAGCCAGTTCTTGCAAGGTCGTGGACATCGTGGATTAACATCGTTTTTGAGCGACCGTACCGCGATGGAGAGAAAAAAACACCGTATTTGCGAGACGCGCGCAGGATATACAACTAAATACCGAGACGCGCTCGGCCCGGGTGAGGAAAAGGATAGAAATTGGAGTAAAGACATGGTAATGGTAGAGACCCATCGAGAAAGCTAAACGATGCCGCAGGATATGTAAAGCCACTAATATTCGGCCCGCGGAACCGGTTCAACATGTCTCCACCAACCATTGAAATCGTGACTGAGCACGAGGTTGAATTGACGTCCGGGAAGAACTTGCAACCAGTTCGATTTGTTTATGACGACAATTCTTTCATCCTTAGGGAGTCGGCGGAAAGTACATCTATCCCTCCCACCACTTGTCTTGTCTCACGGACACCCGCCCAACTAGCTGAACCAGAGCTACACGTCCCATTATCTCATCTACTTTGGGTTAGCAAATCCGGTCCAGTCATCGATGTGCATCTATTGCAAAGTGCTCGTGGCGGTCTAAAACTTGAAAATGTCTCAGCATCCTTCCAAGGAGATAATTCGAGTTCCACTGGAGAGGATTGGGTGCAGGGTGCAATGAGCGCCGCCTATCCAGGTGTGTACAGGCGATACGTCCCTTTTCCACAAATAAATGGTACTCCAAGACATCAAGACCCAGCGGCACCTCCTTGTTGTTGTGAACCCTCATGGAGGTCCTGTGAGTCAACCATTAGTACTAGTCTTGTGCCGACCTTAATAGGACTTTCAATTGGATCACTGTAGGGAAGGGCAGTATCCCTTTTTAAGTATAACGTGGAGCCCATTCTCAAGGCTGCGCGCTGCACTTACAAGGTCGTGCGTATGTATATTTTACTGTAGTATGGTTTCTCGCTCAAGTTTTTGAGTAGGCACCGAATACAGCGGTCATGCTCTGAAGATCGCATCAGAGATCCCACTAGATGAATACGACGCTGTTGTCTCCATTTCTGGAGACGGCATACTGCACGAGCTCATCAATGGTTTCGCACAGCATAAGGAGCCGTTAAGGGCATTCAGGATTCCTATTGTACCAATCCCTGCAGGGTCTGGCAACGGCACATGCCTGAACCTCGTGGGCATCAAGGTTCGAACAATTTTGAGCTTGCCTTCTAAAGTGCCACTCAAATTTCTATTTTTAGGATGGCCAGGACGTCGCAGCTGCTACCCTCAATGCCATCAAGGGGCGACCGATGTCCATCGACGTACTTTCAATTCTTCAATCCGGAAAGCGCAGTTTTTCTTTCATGTCCCAATGTGTTGGTCTTATGGCAGATCTGGACTTGGGTACTGAGCACTTACGCTGGATGGGAAGCAGCCGATTCATGTACGGCTTTCTGCGAGGACGTATGTCCTGTATTTTTCCTATAATCGAGCCAGTGTCGAATGGCTGAGCGTATAACCTTGCCTTCAGTTCTGATGCGCAAGGCGTACCGGTTCAACATCTCTGTCAAGAATGGGATGACAGACAGGACCGCGATGATCGAAGCTTTGCGGGAATATACGGATTCAGCGCCGCATTATGACCTACCGCGTGAGGAGCCGGAAAACACGACAGCTCTTCCCCCGTTACTATATGCCAACGATACCGAAGGATGGACCACCTTCGAGGGGCCCATTCTCTTCCTGTATGCTGGAAAAGGCCCATACGTGAGCCGGTAATGCAAACTCCACGGGTTTCTCGAACACCAAGTTGATCACATGGTTTTCTCCTTCTAGTGAACTGATGCAGTTTCCCGTCTCCATGCCCAATGATGGGATGGTTGATCTTGTCATTCAGGGGAGGGTGAGTTTGATGTTTCTTTTCTTGAGTTACATGCCCGAATCCACCTCCCCCTCCATTTTGTTCTTGTCAGTTGTCCCGCACTGAAATGTTGAAGGGCCTCGACGGGGCGGAAACTGGCGCCACATTCTGGCAGAATAAAGTTGGTATTTTTGAGATCTTTCTCCATCCCTGCGCAATCGCTGAATTATTCATCGGCAGGCACACTACTTGAAGACAAGCGCATACCGCGTCAAGCCTCTTGAGGAAGAAGGCAATTTGGCAATTGATGGGGAGCGGTTTCCATTTGGGGAGTATTACGCCGAGGTTCATCGTGGCTTAGCGACCGCGCTTAGCATGAGTGGTCGCTACGCTGTTGACGTTAATTTGCAGCCTCCTAAGTCAATTTAAGAGGTACCATATCCATGCTCTTCAGTCTTTTCACTCTCAATATAACCATTTATGGAGATGGGGTTAAAATAATCCTGTTGGCGTATTGTAATGCAAGACATCAAAGCATAACTAGACCGCAACGATGAGTGGGGTCCATATTGTCCGGTATGATGTAGTATGAAGTGAGTGTGATCAGCAAATGCCCAAATACAGTGTCCGTCAACAACCTAAAAGCCCATGCCTCCAAAACATAAACTCTATATCCGCCAGATGCAGAAAAGATACTGACATCATGGGCGTGCTACGGGAACAAGTCAGTACAAGGGACCTTGCAGAAACAGGCCCATCAACGTACAAAGCTGTTCCTTGCGGTAGAACCAGAAATAGCCAATGACAATGATGAGCTGGCAACAAAGTGCGACCCAAAAGGTGGGAGATGCCATTGGACTTCCTGAGAGTCCGTCCTGGAAGTCCCATGCTCCTGCATCTGGGAAAACGCTTTCCGGGCCAATCCTATTGGGTGCAGTGGCGCGCGCAACCATCACACAGACTGAACCAATGATTTGAGAAAATGCCAAAGTCGCACAGACGTGGAGTCGGGAGAGCGTCTGTAGAACGATAATATCGAATGAATACCACGTGTAGAGGAGGCAAGAAAATTACGGGAAATTACCTGAAGAAGAATCATACCAAGGCCGACACCTTGGATAGCGTCCAGAACTCCAAGCCACAGCCAAAGGGATATCCCGAGGTAAGGACCTGCCCTGCCGGCCCAGGGAATGTAAAGGGCGAGGGAAGATGTACCCCAGAGCATCTGCACGACACTGTCGGTAACTTTCGAGCGTTAAGATAGGGGAACCACGCACCTGGCACCACCTGGGGGCACCAAGACCAACAGCAAACACGGGGAGCAGCCATGTATGCGTCTTGCTGAAGTGCGTGAGGACAGCCAACATCGCGGCCCAGATACCAACGAAGAAGATAACGATCAACAGCGCGATCTGCCATTTAGGAATTGGGACAGCCCATAGGAATGCCCAGTTACGACCGTAGGGCTATAAATACCATTGAATACCGACGAGACAAGGTCAAACAAGAGCACGGCTTACCCCCGAGAGCCAGTAATCGCGCAGGATCTCAGATGCCAGGAACCAGAGGACAAGCCTCCTACGGAAGAGCGTCTTGATGAAATTCGGCACCTTTGGAGGAGTTTGACGGTAGTACTCTGCATGGAGGTGAGCATCGGGTCATGCGTAATATGGGCGAGATGGCTTACCTGGCAAACCGTATAGCATCAGGTACGCAAACAGGAGGCTAATCGCAGCGAGTGGCCAGACAATGAGTATAATCCACCAAGGTGCCAAAGAGCCAGGTTGTGCTCCCTGGAGTTGGAAACCCCAATACCATAACGCAGCCACCCAAATTTGTTGTGAGCCCTGTACTATGCAAGCCCGCAGCATCCAAATCTCAGTCGCAGCACCCTGTATAGTGTGTTCAGTTGGCTATGATTAAACGGTAATAGCTCACTCACGGCTTCCTCTCCGAAGTTCAAACCAAAGAAAAGGAATGCTGCCGCAGAGGCTACAGCGTAACACCATGTAGCCACACTGGACAGTATTTTATGAATCGGATGGAGGACTTGACTCAAAGACGGCAATCCTATGAAGAAGAATGCAAGCCCAAAGAAGAGCCACGGTGCAGAAAGGACCCAGAAAGAAGGCCTCAGACGGAACAGCGGGTACCACACTGAGGTCGCGGCGAGAAAAACGCCACCCAGAACGTACAGTTGTAGATTGTCCTGGGAGCTCTCCCCTGACAGTAATGTGATCTGGAAACTAGTCGCACTAAGGACCTGCCCAAGAGCAATGACGATCGTATACAGGGGCCAGCCTCCAATTTCCCTGGCCATTGCGATCTGAAGACCGGACATGACGACAACTTCCCCTTTGTCATGGGCCAACGGACCCTCGTAGTCGCTGTACTGACCTGCAGTATTGAAGGACTGCACGTTGGGAGCTGTGTGCAGTCAGTAGGAAGTTCAGGCCGATCGATCAGTGAAAATAAAACATACAAGTTGGCCGAGATGGATGGTCGAAGATAGAGGGTGTCCCCCACATCGACTCTCGCTGTGACGATCGTAGACTCGCTGCACTGGAGAGCTTGTCTTTCCGGACCTTATCAAAGAAAGCTTCCTCACTCTTCTGGAGGAATTTCTCGATAGACAACTCCCCCTTTGAGTTATCAGCAGACAAGCTCTGCAACTTCGCTACGAATTCTTGAGCGACGCCGCCATCCGAATCAGTAAACTGCAAATGCAAACATTATAAATCAGCATGGTAAAGCGAGATATAAGTGCGTAAGTGCGACTCACCGAGGCAATAGCTTTGTTGAGAGGAGAATTAGCCTTTTCATCTACAATGGAAGCGATTGATTCGACAGAAGAAACCCGGCTGTGAGCACCGAATGGCCGACTTGGGGCTTCTAAAAATGGGTCCGGCGCATGTTTCTGGTCTCTGGCGATTGTTCGATTGGCTTTGTCCAAGAAGTTACCAAATTCGCCTTGTCCATTTCCTCCGCGATTGTGTAAGAAGGAATCGCCTTCTGTATCTGACATGTTGCTGCTGATTGAGTTCCGATTGCCGTCTTGTAACCGGGGGGGTGCGTGCAAGAAAGGATCACCACCGGTAGTGAGCGTCTCTTGACTCCACTGACCAGGAGATCCAGGGATATTCATGCGGGGGCTGTTGTGTACGCTCTGCACGTCCCAGTCAGGTTGCTGTGGATCAGCTTGGCGGACCGGGTTCCAGTCGTCATGTTCGGCAATGGCCACGATACCACTAGATGCACCGTCCGAAGGACGCCATGCGTCGTGACCGGCCAAATGTCTGCTCCCGTTGATGCTGCGTTTATGGAAGTCTTCCGTACGTTGTCTCCATTCCACGACTGGGAAGCGCTGAACAGCAGAGCGCGCACGAAGAATCGCACGTTCCTCCTCCGTTGATTTCAAAGCGAGCTTGATTGTCTTGGTCAATTGTGACATCATGTGGCCAGTCGACATAGACTCTACAGGGAACCACTACAAAACGTCAGTGACATGCCCAAGCGGGTGTTGACAGATGAGCGTACCCATCCTGGCATCAAACCGAGACCACCGAGACGGCTACCAACGCCTAGCGCACCCTTGCGACCGAACTCGACAGCGACCAAACCGAAAGGCTCATCGCGAGAGGGGATCAGTGCGAAATCTGCGCCACTGAACAAGTATGGGGGAAGTGCAGTAAACTCAGGTTTCGAGTACACGCGGTCAGGATATAACTCCATAAGACGGTTGAGCTTCTCTGCGGCGAAGCGCCCGTAGAGGTCAATCACAGGTCCGACAGTAATCAATTGAATGGATGGTCGTTTCTCCAGTCTATCAAGACGTAAGTGATCGTCGGCATGGATTTCATGAAGGCACTCACAGGGAGGGCATGACATCGGCAATAAGGTCGACACCCTTCTGTTTGGACCACCGTCCAACGAACACGAACAAGTCTGCATGGGGGTCCTGCTTGATCCCGGCCCACTCTTGGGCTTGTCTTTTGTGCTCAGGGCGCTCTGCTTCGGCCTTCTGGTCGATTGCTATATCAGCTACCTTGACTGCGTGTTCATCCAGGGCATCGATATCGCTTGGATCCGGGTTTGGCAAAGAATCAACATGTTTGAGAGTCCAAAGGGCGGGATATCGGGCCCAGGAGCGTTTGCCATATTTGTCGGACACACCAGCAACACCCACTGATTTCTGGTGGACGCTGATAAAGGACGCCGCGGCGTGGAGTAGGTTGAATGTGTTTCCGAATTGTACATACTTTGTGCAGTGGTCCTTGCTAATATTAAATGCCGAACAGACTTCTTTCATTTCATCCTTCGTGCGCAGTGGCCAAAGACCCTGAAACTCGGCATTGTGGAGAGACAGACACACCGGGAGCACTTTCGGAAGTAGATAAATGGGGGCGAGCGCGCCGTGATAATCGTTGACGTGGTAGATATCGATGTCAGGGTACCGACGAACAGTCGCAGCAATTGCCTGATTCCAAGTAGAGTAGAAGATAGCCGAAGAGAGGTCGTCCATGCGAGCCGGGTATGGGTCGGACTTCGTCTGAGCACGGAACACTGGGCTGTCGAGGATTATGTAGGTGATGTTGTCTAAGACGTGGGTCTCTACTTCGATCAGGTACGGCTCGCCAAAAATGATGACCTCGACAGGTTCCGCCGGTTCTCCAGGTGGGTACTCGAGGTCTTTAACCTTGGGAATGACCCAGACCAGGTCTACATCTGTCATCGCTTTGCCCATGAGACTTGACATGACTCCCAGACCGCCGATCTTCACTTTAAGCTTCCAATCGATGATCTCGTACTCCAACGTAGCAATAAGAACCTTGCGTCGCTTATTCTTGTCTTCAGGCCAGCCAATAATCTCTGTCGGTTTGTGGTGACCGAAAAGTTTCTCGGACATGATGGACGGTTCCTTCAAGTCGGACTTGGACTTGTTGCCTAGGGAGCCCAAGATGGGGAAGTAATGGGCATGTGCTTTGCTCGGTGTAACGCCCCACTTGTTGTGCTTGATGCCGTAGAAGGACCACATGAAGATTACGACGGCAAGGGTACCGGTAATAACTGGGATGGAGAGAAGGAGCGCATACATGATAGCCCCCACCGCAGACTGTCCACGAGGCCGTAAGGACCACGTCAGGTCAGTATCATTGACGATGAGTGTCCATGCCAAGTGAGGATGCGGCGGTGCAGACATATTAAGATAGTTGGGCGCGGCGGTGTTCGGAGGCAAACGATCCATGATGCCGTCATTGTCCACGTCTCCGTAGTAATAGTCATCGTATCCAAACACATTGAGTTGAACATAGGTAGGCCAGGTAGACATGATCTCGAGTTCCCAGAGGCCTTGACTGTTCTGTGTCATTTGCGCGGAAACACCCTTGTCGAAGCCCCAAGAGTTGAATGGCCCACGAGCGAGGAATTGTGGCACACGACGCTGCAGACCATAATCACGATCTGCATGAACTACAGCGCCGGAAGATTTCGCAACGTCGCTCCAATCTTGAACATTGTTCAGTGTCTGTATGAGTGAAAGCGATGACAAACTTACACTGCACCATAATGTGTTGGCCTTTCCAGAACAAATCCGAGCCGCTGAAGACACCGGAATCTATGAACGTCGTATCCTCCCAGCTATTCCACTGTGACCAGTTACGGCCGTAATTCCACGAGTAGCGGAAGCTGTCCGCGCCATAGGCCTTGTGTGAAAACGTGTACTGGCCATTCGAGAATCCGAAGGCACTATTATCATAATCAGATCCGGGGAATACTATGACGTTATTAGAAGCTCCTTTGCGGATCAACAGCGTATCCTTTGACTAAGATGGAAGAAGTCAGTAAAGCATGCTGGACAAGAGAATCTGATACCCTACCCCAGTTGTCCGTCCATCGCTTGCCGGGGCATTGTCAAGTGTCAAAGCCAAGATCCCGTCAGGCACATTTTGAAGTGTGGCTGACCAGAACCAGGCTGACGGCACATCACCTGAAATCCTTGGCGGGTCAGGATTTTGAACCGGTCCACAGGTCACCGAATTAGCGTCGAAGTTAGGATTCCCACCGTGGCCAGAAGAGGATATATTGAGTGATAGAGCCTTGGTGACGCCAGCACAGTCCATGACGGTATTAAACTCGAACGAGATTGTGACTGTCGTACCATTAGTTTCAGACGAGATACGGGCATCATGACCAGGTGAAAATTTGGTAAGTGCTGGACGTGGCGGGATCCATTTGTTGGCAGGCACCAGTATTTTGAAACTGTATGGATCCATAGTAACCTGAGCCAAACAACCCTGATAGGGAGCCTGGTTGTCATTATTGAAGGATGAGAGGGAGTCCTCGAGAGTGTAATTTTCGAAAGGTGCTACAAGATTTCGCACTACGGTGTTGGACACATACGGAGACGAAATCCACTGGGGCGACTTGCAATCGAACTGGTAAGTGTTTGTCACATTCTCGTTTGTATAGAGCATCCAAATTTGGTCCGTGTTGCTTCCAGTGAGCGTTTGAATGCCGGCGATTCCAGACCGCGAGATTGACCATAGGCCCATTTCTGTCAATGTATTGTTCGAACCGGGACGTTGAATGACATAAGTCCAATTTCCACGTTGGACAAGATCGAAACCATCCTGGAGAGAGGTATACATCGAACGTAGATAGAGGAGATGACCAAACATGCGTCGACTGTCGGCCGTTGGATCAAAGTGATCCAGTGAATTCCAGTCATCCAAACATCCGAGGAGGGCTTTCTCCAGTGGGACATTGAAATACTGGTCAGAGCCAAGACGGTAGCAACCGTGACGCTGCCAAGCGTTGTTGCTAAACATAGCTTGCCGGCCATAGAGGTAATTGGAAGCACCAGTGTCATACATGTAGAAATTTTGCTCCTCGCCGTAGAAGAGCTGCGCATAGCAAAGTCAGCCATGGGTGACGAAGAAGGCTACCAAAACGACGTTACCAAGGGAACACCGGGCATGACAAGCGCTGTTACAAAAGTCGCCAGGACGCCTCTCTGTGTTCCATTATCCAAGCTAGGCCAGCGAAACACGTCGAAATTGCTAGTCCCAAACATATGTTTCGGATCGAATGCACCAGTGTTTGGGTTGATCATGTCATTATCGACCACGATCTGATTCCAAGAAGTGACGAAGTTGACGTCGATATCGTAAGCAACTTGCAGATTCCCATCCATGCCAAGGAAACGGGTCAAGGAACGATACGTCGAATAATGAAATGCCACGCCATCCAGGCCATTGGTCGGAGCATCACGCAGGAAATACTGATTCTGGCTCGAAGTAAGATTGGCCGCGGCGAGAAATCCAGGGGGTAGTTGCGTAGGTGTACGGCCTCGTCCGCTGGGAAGGTATTCGGTCATCATCTGTACCACTGCACTTGCGGTGCGCACTTACTAGTACAATGAGCCGAAAGTATCACCACCTGTGACTTCACCAGTGATGTAAAAGTTTTTCTTGCCCAGATTCGTGGCACACTGCCTAGCGGCAGTAGCCCACTCGGCGAGAGCATCAACAGTAACCTGCGTCGACTTATCGATACGAATTGCGTCTATGTCGAGAGATCGAATAGCCATGCAAGCAAAAACTTTAAGCCTGGCCATAACTTCCGGCTTCCATTCGCGAAGACGATCCTGCACGGACGCGAACTTGGATAGCTGACGTTGCCAATCCGGATGGACACCAAAAGCTTCCATGTCGCCGTAGTGATCAAAGTCAGACTCCAGACACCCAGTGGCCTGCACAGCGACGACTGTGCCATCAGAACCCCAGAGTTTAGGGAGGACACAAGAGTTGTTACGAGTATTATCAATCTGGTACAGAAACGTCCGTCAATACAATACTCCCCAGATGAACAAGGGTGTCACGTGCCTGGAAATCTTTGTACTCCTCAAAGCCCCAGGGAGCGTAGCGGGGATTCTTCCAAACGGCGTTGTGCTCATTGAGGTCGAATGGTGTGGAAGAGTTCAAGAAACTGAGATATGTAAGCAAAAGAGACGTGAGAAAAATATCTTTACAAACCCCGAAAAACCAATCAAATCGCCCATGGTGCCAACTGTGAAGTCGGCCATAAAGTACATACCACGTGCATGGATCTCATCGATAGTATTCCGCCAGTCGTCGATGGTGCCCCAGTGAGGGTCAAGAACGGTGAAATCGAGGGGAGAATAACCTTGGCATGAAATTGAGCCACGAAGAAAGGAAAAAAAAAGCAAGGAAGAAGCACTTACTGTCGGCTTCCCACATCATATTGATAAAGGGAGTACCGGAGACGAAGATACCTTTGACGCCCATACCGAGGAGATAGTCTAGCTTGGATACCAGACCCTTGAGGTCGCCGCCAGCACGTAGCTGGGTTTCTCGCCAGTCATACTCAAACATGGTACCAAAGTAATCGTTGTTTGAAGGATCGCCGTCGGCAAATTTATCCATAAGGACAGTGTAGAAAGGAATAGACCGCCAGTTGTCAGGTGACGGGGTATATGTAGTATTTGGACGGGATGTTGAGTATTCGAGAGGGGATGTTGCATTCTGGTTCATGTTCAGGTTATATTTAACGAGATCATCACGATAGGGTGACGCAAGCGTCAGGGTAGCGAGGGAAAGGAAGGACCAGGTGGTCCATAGAATACGCATTTCTTTCTATCCGGCGAGGTAGGCCGCGTGTTTGGTTGAAAACAATAATAGCGAAGAGGGAAAAAATTGGAGGATTGAGAGAAAACGAAGGGGAAAGGAAAGACCGCGGGGACCAAGGTAAATAATATGGCGGGGAGAGGAGGGAGTGATAAGTGAAGGAAAGGGAAGAGGGGGAAAAGTGAAATTATATGCGCGCGCGCGGCATATTTGTGTTGCCGTCCCTGGCCAGGCCCAGCGGCCCCAACCAAGCACATTATTTACTCTATTTGGCCATAACACCGTGGAAAAATCAACGCCGTGCACAGCAGAATAGCGCTCACCGTCTGATCTACAGTACAGTACATGTGTTTGACAGAAACCGGGGGCCGACATGATGGGCGACGAGGGTGAGTCTAACTTGGCTTCAAAAAGCAAAAATAGCACCGTTTAAGTTAAGTCGACATAGCCCCCGTAACTAAGAAGCCATACCCCAATATGGCCCGTATTGCGTGGCAGTACAACATTACATTTACTGATCCAGTAGTTTGATAGTTTTGATCATTCCATCCGTTTCCCTCTCACTACCTGGCATATCATTCAGATTATTTTCTTCTTCCTCTCTTCTTTTCTCACCATCGACGAGTCCTATCACGAGCATCCTATAAACAATAACCCCGCCGTACACCCACCCTCGCCTATTGTATGAAACGCGTGTAATTGCCATTGTTCGGCATCTGGAGGTATTATATTGTCTCTTCGTCCGATCCTTCTCACCCACATCAACTTATATTTCCCTTCAATGTACCAAGCAGTGTCCCCTGCCATCATGGCTGCAGCCACTATGACCAGCAATCAGCTCGACAACCTCCCACAACCTTCATCACAACCAACTTCGCCCTCTGCATTGTATACGTCCTTCAATCAACCCGCGCGCTCTGCATCTTCTACCATGTATTCTGCCCGTTCTCAGAGCTCTTTACCTGGTACCCCAACTTCTAGCTCTCACACCGGTACTATACTCGAACTTCCCCCCGGCATGAATTATCCTGAATTCTTACGGACATGGGCCGACTCTCACATTTCTACCTGGCTAACCAACATCAAATGTGCCCACCACGCAACAACGTTCCGAGAGAATGACATAAGAGGAGATGTCCTTCTCGAGTTGGACCACATCACCCTCAAAGAACTTGGTATCATCAGTGTCGGTGATCGACTCAGAATCCTGAACGCCATCAAGACTCTCAGACAGAGATGCTCCAACCGTGGCGAACGCTCACCCACATACAGCCCACTCCGCCCAAGAGTTGTCCTTAACGCGAATGAAGGGGATGTAACGCTTCGGAGAGCCGGCTCTGCACCCTCACCGGCGTCACGATTAGCTGCGCGTCGGCAAGAACATGGCCGGCCTCCTCCTCTTCAGCTCGGATCTTCCGCAAATCCCCAACCTAATCTTCCCCATATCATCCGTGACAATCCCACCTGTTCTGATCCCGTTCGCACAAATCATGTCAGGCCCCTTCCCCACCCCTTTCCCACTTCTTCCACAACACCTCCCAGCACCACTGGAGCCTCCCAGTCCAGCGGTTCCCGTGCTCCTCACATACCCCTCCCACCTGTTCCCCGTGGGTATCCACCGTCCGCGCCCCCACCAGCATCGGCATCGTCGTCTGTTCGCACCACCAATCGTGCCCTACTTGGGCGGCAGACGCCTACTCAGTCCGAGGTTCCCGAGTTCACTTCACAACCCCTTCCACCCGCTCCCTCTCTTTTCACTCCCCAGTCTGCTGGCCCATGGTCTGGATACCACCTTCCTCCAGATCCCAGGGCGGGCATTCTTAGTTCCAGAAGTCCCAATCGTTCCCAGTCCCCTCTTCCCAATGCTCCTCACCGATCTTCTACTCGATCCCCCGCTTCAACACCCACACACACACGGAATCGCTCCTCAGGTAGTCAAGGCAGTTCAACTCCTACCCAAGTTAATCAACGCCCATCTGGTTCAAATCACTCCTATCCTCAAGGCCTTCAACCCTCGTCTCAAGTCGTGAATGTTCTCTCACCCATTCCAGAATCGTTTTCATCACAGCAGACACCCGTTCAACCCAACGCTCCATCCATCTCCCCTCCTCTACCAAACTCGTTTGCGGTGGGTCGTGGTCCTTTCGCTAATCCTTCTTCGGCGAGCGTTCCTCCTTCGCTCGTGGATCTTCGTCGTAAATTGGTCAAATTTATGCTCGGAGATGAAGGACACTCAACTACGATAAATGTGGAGGACTGTCCAGGAGGCGCAGAGATTCTCGAGAAGGTATTGAAGAAATTTGGGAAGATAAGTTCCAGAAATACGGAGCCAGAAGGACCTGATCGCGCTGGAACGAGTGATGGCGGACTCTCAGTTGATGGGTGGTGTGTGTTTCTCGATTGGGGAAATGAGACTTCTCAAGGTGTGTACTTGTAAACTTTATACGACTTGCTTGCTCAGCTTTGGCTTACAGGTCGCCCTCTAACGGAGGCGCAACTGCTTGCAGTCTGTCACGCCCCTCCGCACGACCCCGCCCGCGAGCGTGGCTTGACTTTACGGCGTGTTTCCAAAGCTAAGCGACCAAAACCTATGGATTACGGTGCAGCTCCTCAGGTTCCAGCGCCTAGTCCAACTGGCTTCGCATTCCCATCTAAACCCCCTGATCACGAAGGCGATGATATTCTATCCACAACCAAGTCGAGCGCGACACCCAAGAGGCTAAAACGCGCCAGCACGGTTAGTGTGCTTAGTGGTTTGGGGGTGGAAGATCCGGAGAGAGCCCTTGAATCACCTTCCTCTCCCACACTATCCGACTATGATGGGAAGAGACCTGCCAACTTCCTCAGAGGTCCATCCAAGTTACGCAATTTCTTCGGTCAGCGGCCACCTAGCGAGCTCATCACCAACCATCTTACGGAATACTTTCCGTTCACGGAGAAAAAAGTACTTGAGCGCACTGCACGACATAGTATGCTCAGGGCGGGAGGTCGTCGTGATAGTACCATTTCATTCAATCAACGCTCCTCTTCACGCTTCAGCGTCAGCACGGTCGGTTCGCGCAAGGCGTCATCGCTTCGCAACTCGGTTTACTCTGTTGCACCACCGGTGCCCGAGAAACCGAGTCAATATATGGAGTCCAATGGTAGCGATCAGACGGAAGACCTCCCGAGGGTATCTCTGTCTACCAGTGACGACAGCTCACCCGCTCCGGGGAGTGAAGATGAGGAAAATCCGTCAAGTACCCAGAACCGCTGTTCACGTGCACACGTTTTACCCCCAGTTAATTTGTCTCTCGAGTCCTTCTCAGAGTCAATGGGCAATTTAGCAGCGCAGAGACTGGCTCGACGTCTCTCATCGGGTTCATCGACGAAGCGAATGAGTTACATAACGGAGCTCAGAAGCAAGCGGGATGTCTCTGACAGCGCGAGCTTCATCACCGTAGATGAGATCACCGCCGAAGTCGAAAGTCGGCGGGAAAACGGTGAGATGGACAACGGTTGGACGACCATTAACGCAGAAGGTGACGAGGAACACATCCCTACCGCGCCCGTGGATGTCCCTACGGAGAGTGTTGGGGAAGACGAAGACGATGAGATTGACCTCGAAGAGGATATGTCCGATGGCACAGATGAAGATGACGATGAAACTGGACGTGCCATCGCGTCAGGAGGTGAAGAGCCTCGCTTTTGTACCTGTTCTTTTACTGATGGTCACAAAGGCATCAAGTGGATTAAAGGTGCTCTGATTGGTGCAGGTTCTTTCGGGAAGGTTTACCTTGGCATGGATGCTACAAACGGATTGCTGATGGCAGTGAAACAAGTGGAAGTTCCCACAGCGGCATCTGACGAACGCAAGAAAACGATGACTGATGCCTTGGAGCGGGAGATTGAGCTATTAAAGGACCTACAACACGCAAATATAGTTCAATACCTTTGTGCGTCCTTCATCGACTGTATCTTCCTTACTCACTCATAAAAATCTTTCTCCATTAGACTCGTCTTCTGATGATGAATATTTCAACATCTTCTTGGAATATGTACCAGGCGGTTCCGTCGCCGCCCTACTGCGAAACTACGGTGCCTTTGAAGAGCCCCTCGTTCGCAACTTTGTTCGCCAGATTCTGGAGGGGTTACACTACGTTCATGAGCGAGGCATCGTCCATCGGGATATCAAGGGCGCGAACGTTCTGGTGGACAACAAGGGCGGTATTAAAATTTCGGACTTTGGTATTTCAAAAAAACTGGAAGACAGTAAGTCCTATGGTTACGTCATCCTGTATGAGACTAAAGCCGTTTGTAAGACCTCTTGCCGGGGAATCGACTACACCGTCCTTCCCTCCAGGGTTCCGTCTATTGGATGGCTCCCGAAGTCGTCAAACAAGTTGCATACACGAAGAAGGCTGATATTTGGAGCGTCGGTTGCTTGATTGTCGAGATGCTCACAGGAGAGCACCCCTGGGCTCAGCTCAGCCAGATGCAGGCCATCTTCAAGGTATCAAATCATCCCTCCCTTTTTCCGTTGGTGGCTGATATCCTGCCCAGATTGGCTCCTCCAGTGCGAAGCCGCCTATCCCCTTGGACATATCGGCTGACGCCCAGAGCTTCTTGGACCTGTGCTTCGAAGTCGATCATGAAATTCGGCCATCTGCCGGAGACCTCCTAGTCCATGCATGGTTGAAGAAAAAGCCCGGCACAAAGGCGCAAAAGTCTAAGGATGTTTCATAAGTGAAGTCGGAATTATCTTGCACTTGAAATCACGTTTACTCTTTTCTACATGTTTTAACGTTGTCACGTTATGGGCGCTTGCGCTTTCACTTAGATTATTTTCGTTTGCTTTATGACCCCATTGTACTGCAACTTCAACTGAACTACTAGCACAGGAATATATTGTAACTAGATGTCACAACCTGTTATATATGGTCATTCGTCCCTATCGTGCCGTTTTCTCTTGGTGCCACTTTCAGCTTTCGTGGCTGGCCCCCAGTTTGGGGTAGGGTTTTGTTGGTAGCGTACTAGCTTAACTTTGGAAGCCTGAGTCACTGTCAGGGGATGCGAGGTGAAATTAGCTTCAAAGCTGGTGCAGTGCGTCAGTAGGTTTAATCTCGTAACTTTTCAAAGTCCCCGGGGGCCATACCTAGGTTCCTTCTGCAATAGAACGCGGGCGGGGGAATTTGGCGGAACCTTTTCTATCTTCACGGGATGTGTCTTGACCCAGGACCGATAGACGTCATGAAGATCCCGTCTTGGTGCCGTTGTCTTCAATGACCCAGGCGCCGCATGCGACCGAGAAACTTGATGGCCAGCGTGAAGCAGTGCAGAGCTGACGAACGTGAAGATAAGCTTAACTGAGACGCTGCACACATGTCGTACACTGACGCTACTTCGTCCAAAGAGGGACATATACAATGGAAGAAACTGGCCACCCTTGAAGGCGTAAAGTAGAACGGTGTACTCAGCTCCTGTGTGCCTCAATGAGTCATGGGACAGGTCCTATCACAAGAAGTTGTCGAAGTGACCAACCTCTTTCGCGACGGTAAGCATGCCCTTCATGCGAGTCGACGTCCCGTATTTGTCTTCGTCACCTTCGAGATGTTCCAAAATTCCGCCTACAAATTGCGGGTTATGTATCGGCCCATTCCACATCGGCCCTGCTATGTGCAGCGAGGATCCACACTCGGGGCACTTTTCAGATACGGGAGGACCAACATGCGTTTTGAATAAAAGGGTAGTGTTGCCACTGCGATCATTGACTTTCTCGGTCATTCTACCAAGCGGCTGTTCATAAAAGGACTGACAACCTGTGCAAACGTAATAGACTGATGTTTTGCTGGAGACGTGCATGAGAAGCGGCGACCACTGCTAAACTTGTCTACATACCTGGCAACTTTCTTGACTTCAATAGGCGCTGTCTGCACTCTCATAAACAACCGCACGTAGAAATCTATCGAGAGAGACAACAATGGTTGAATATATCGGCCATAGCGCGCAGCAGAGGTCGATATCGCGTGAAGGACCAGCCGGAGGGCCTGATAATCCAAATATCACGACTCGAGAAGAGGGTTCAATAACGCCAACTTACCGCTTCATGAGAGTATTCGGCCTTGACGGAAATACCGCCATAATTGGAGTAACTGTTACGGCTTGCTAAATACTGGAATCACGTGACGTTCGAAAGTGCAAGAACTCACCATTTTTCTGGATAATTATTGGTGGCCAAGACGGAGAGGTCTGTGCATGTCACGCACAGGAGACCTACATTAGTCTAGGTGAAATTGAGGTGTTAGATTGATGGAGAGAGGTTAGATCACCTCCGTCCGTAATGCATTGCACGGCGGCGTCGATGAAAGGGGCTGCAGTTCCATACGGGTCCAGGTCGACGACGTCAACACGGTTGCGCTCAGGGGAATGTGAGTACATCAAAGCGCTGCAGGATTTGCATCAATCATGGTCTGTGGCGTGATCCTCGGAAATGGTGGCTGACCGGGCATCGCCTTCGTTGACCCTGACCTTTCCGTGGCCACCGGTCCGTCCACTCCCTTCTGCATCTGTGCTGCCCAGATCGTTCAACTCTACATTCCGTCTCATCGCATCGGTCGCCGAGGATGACAGGTCGTTTGCGATGACGTATCTTGGGGAATCGATGTCAGCAAGGGGATAGCCATGGTGAGCGGCAGGCGGACCTGACGAGAGGTATCTCTTTGGCATAGCGGATAGAG
>QFDW01006572.1:0-12355 GCA_003315895.1 Lactifluus rugatus
TTGTACGGTAATGGCTTCGGTGGAGGTGGAGGTGAAGGAGGACGTTGAGGAGTCGGTGAGAGCGTTGGCGGTGCTGGCGGTCGGGGCATAGCAGGAGATGGCGGAAGGCGGTGTGAGGTTGATGATGATGTGGAGGGGCGAGACAGTGTGGAACGAACGCTAGCTGGAGATGTGGGGGTGATAACGGGGAAGACAGGCCCCCGCTGTTCGATGGTAGGGGTAAAGAGGGAACCTGCACGGTCGATAGTAGGGGTGAAGAGAGAATCTGGCTGGGACGGAGAGAGGGGACCGGTGGAGGGATGGCCTGAAGGCAGTGGCGAAGAAAGCTTGTTAAGGGGGTCTGGGGAGGAGGTTGGACGGGGAAGCCGAACAAGAGATGATACACGGGAAAGTTTTTCCTCAGGGGAGGGAAAGCGAGGAGGATCGTCCGGTGGATTAGGGTGAAGGATGTGTGCCAACGAAGAGGCCCTCACAGGAAGGGATGGTGGATGAAAGGAAGATGAAGGGGATGAGGGGGTGTCATTGAGTAACGCAGCCACAGTAGCACGACGATGTGGTTGGGCGATGGGTGTGGTAGCATTTTGTGGGGATATCACTGCGGAGGTCGAGGGCGGTAGGTGATGACGAGGCAGGGTCGGGGAACGTGTGATAGGGGAATTGAGGACAGCATCTCTTACGGGGTCAAAACCGGGCATCTGGGTCTCCTGTTGGGATGAGTCAAGCTCGTCGTTGTCGTCGTTGTCGTCGTCGTCGTCGGCCACGAGCGAGCCAGTAAAAATGCTGCCTGTGCCACAGGCCAATATGCCTCTGCCCCCGACAGAGTCCTTTTTCGGGCTCAGCGCTCCCTTCATCCTCGAGGCTCCTCCGGATACCTCTCCAGTCTTTGTACAGTTACTCTCGAGCTGCTCAACATGCTCGTAGATCCCACCAAATCCGGCACCGTACTATTTCGTCCATTCTTCACAAATCTCGCACTGCTTCCGAAATCGCCCTGCCGCGGTCCGGCCCCGCCCAACTCAATTCTCTCCTGCTCCTTCTGTCACCGATTCCGCCTTTTCCGTTCTCTTTTCTCGTAATTGTTCACGATCCGCATCTCATCCACCCCTGGCCCCGGCCCGTTCGCTCTTTCTGGTAACACCATTCTCTTTCTGCTCTACCGTTTTCTTTCCGAACCGCCTTTCTAGACCTCCCCCCTTACACACGTGGCCCTCCTCTCCCTTCCCTGGTCTTATAAGTGCCATTTATGGCTTCACACCTGTCCAAGTACTTTACCCGCGGATCTACCAATCGTCCCTTGATCGCGCGATCACGCGCTCGGACCACTTCTGTCATGTCCAGACACAGAATCCCATTAGCTAATGCAGAGTAACGCGTTTGTTGTATGTACATTCGGTCCATAATTACGATGCAAAGGTAGTCAACGAGCGTCCAAAGCGCATAGACCGGAGCTGAAAAGGTGCAGTAGAAAACATTGTCGTGGAGTCCAATTGTTATGAACGAAACTTGAAAAAGAGCAGGACACAGTGCAGTTATGGGAATGATATAACAGAGCATGAGACATGAAACAAAATTTGGGGGCGACCAGCGTCGATAATACGGGAGAGCAGAACAAGGATAATAGTCGAGAGCAGAAAGGGAGGGCCAGTGTTGCCGTCAGAGCCAACGCAAAACCGAGCCAGGTAGTGGACCAACGGCGAAAGTGTGCCGCGCATATACCTGCACTGCACGGTCATGTGTCTGAATCTGCGCGTGCAGAGAGCCCAGGCTTTGGGCATTGACACTTCGGACTTTAGTAACGGCGGCAATTCTTCGCTTTGAGAAAGCGCCATACTTTGCCTCCAGGTTCACAAGGCCGTTGAATGCTGTGATACTGCATCCGGTCAAACTTGAGAATCCGTGATGAACAATAGACTCACTATTCATCAAGCAATTCGTTCATGTCGGCTTGTGCTTGTGCCAGTATTTGTCCGCGCAGTTGAACTGCGTCGCTAGTAAGTCTTTCGAAACGAGTGTGAACGTTGTTCTTAATAATGTCATGAATCTCATCTAGCACCTGGGTAGGGGCGTCAGAGGCACGTTAGCTGTTTATATTGATGACTCACCGCCATAATGGGGATAAGATAACTCCCGCCGCGCGCCTCTGATTCGACTCCGGCTGAGGGCGATGATGACCCATCATGTGTACGGTGTTTCTGCGTAGTGACGCCTGGGGAAGATAGGTCCTCTTCGGTGAGGTAAGAGTATTTGTGCTGCGGGGCGAAGGAGGAGGGCAGTCGCAACGATTCGGCAGTCGTTCCAATCCTGGAGGCACCATTCGGAGAAGGAAGGGTAGGTCGAGGCTCGAACTTATGTTGTCGGCCTAACTGTGGGAAACCACGGACTTGGGTGGGTGGCCCGTGGGTTTGCACCAGTTCGGGCGACAGCTCCCGGTGCTCTATTTCAACTAGTTTGTTCGTGGTTGCGGGGGCAAAGGCATCTTCAGAAGCTTGCTGGCTCTTCGGCCGTACCTCGATCACGTCCTCAAGCGAGGTGGCAAAGGTGACTTTCTTACGCTTAGGCCGCGGCTGCGGCGGCGTCGGTGGACGCAATTTTACAACACTTCTGGTGGATGGAAGACACAGAGAGGAGTCCAGCAGTATGTCGAAGTCTTGGTAATTCGAATCTGCAAGATCGAGCACACTTGAACCCGTACTGTCCTCACTAGCCCCGCACTCCGATAACACAGGGGAACCAGCGGGAACGTTATGAGAAAATGCGGGATTGTCCCCGGTATAGTCGGACGTTGTCAAACGTATAGGAGACGGGGTGTTACTCGTTAGGTCGATAGCCTCGATCACGGGCTATGAATGTCATCAGAAATGCGTTGGTAGTGTAGCAGACAGCATAAGCATTGCTCACTCCCGGCGTCGCATCGGTATTTTTTACTTCATGTGGTTCAAGCCGCTGCTATAGGTTGGTGAGAGATTGTTTTGCGAGTGTGAAGAGACTTGCGTACCTCGTCAATGATGGTGGTCCCATCAAGGTAGTCGGAATCAGCGTGGCCTTTCGGGCTTTCCCGGACCTTGTCGTTTATGATGGCGGGTATGTCCGAGATGGAGCGGTGGTCATCATCGGCTCTATCTCCTCCAGGAAGGGCGGTATGTGGAAACGTAGCATTATAGGATAGCTCATCAATCTTCGGTAAGGTCATATCGGAACCCCTCTCTGTCACTACGCCCTGCGTGCTGCAGGTCTAGGGATCGTGATGAGCTCTGGGGGTCTGCAGGGGTCTGAATTAATGGTACTTACCTGCGCAGTTGCAGTAGGTGCTGCGTCAAGTAACATTGGAGGAGCGTCTGCCTGAGTGAGAGATTCGGAAATAATACCCACGTCG
Organism: Lactifluus rugatus; assembly: GCA_003315895.1. Classification (NCBI taxonomy): domain Eukaryota; kingdom Fungi; phylum Basidiomycota; class Agaricomycetes; order Russulales; family Russulaceae; genus Lactifluus; species Lactifluus rugatus. The sequence continues at coordinate 3,374 of QFDW01006572.1, forward strand.
GGGGCAGGGGCACGGAGTCCAGGCTGCAAAGAGTAAAAATGACATGTCAAGCGGTGGATAATATCTCAAATACCTTCACAGCATCATCACCTAGGGGCAACGACTCACATGGCGAGGACGAGAAGGATTGAATTGGGTCGTCGTCCTCAAGTATGACCTCTGGGGGTGGAGCTTGAATGAGACGAGCCTCCACGCGCGCAAGCTTTGCTTTCTTCGCTCGTTTATCATTAGCTATCTCATCCGCAGGCCTCGGTTTTGCCATGGGTAGGCCCGAATTGGTAGTCCTTCCACGCCTGCCTCTCATCTGCAATACGCCCGAGGTCAATATAGGGCCATCAGTCGTTGACGCCGGCGGGTTACATTCGTGGGCTGTGGGTGAGTCCAGAATTGTAGTCAAGGGAGGAATCTCGTCATAATCCACGTCACGGTTGGCTGAGTGGCCTGGAGAAGACTGTTCTGTATTCGGACGATTGCGGTACGTCTTCCGAGCTCGCGGAGGCGCTGGTTTACGCGGTTTGCTCATAGACACGCCCTTTTTGCTCTTCGAAGGTTTGACGCGCGGCGAAGAGATGTTCTCGGGTCCAACGCGCGCTCGTTTATGCGGAAGGTCGTCCTTAGAACGGGTGACTGTCATACCTCCTTCTGAGATACGGCGTTTGCGTAGCGGCCCAGCGGCTCTGACGATGCCCCGCCCTTCAGCGACCTTCCGAGCTCGCGTTGTCATCCGAGTTTCGTCTGAGGAGACAGTAAGATTTTAGAATAGTAAGATAAATGGGTATTGTAGCTTACCTCCCGGGGACTCCCTTTTGGCCTTGATCGTGAATTTGGTTTGGCCCGGGGCTATAGACAATTGAGATTTCGGCTCGACATTGGTCATCGACGTTGAGGGCATTGTTGGGATGCAAAATCGCTTGGATCGTTCAGTAACAGCGCCATCAGCCGGTGCCGTAGTAACCGCACAACGCCTCTTCGTTCGGGAAACTTTCTTCTCTAGGACTGCGTTGGACGCAGGTGGAGGTGACTTCTTCACAATAGACGGAGCGCAGTGTTCAGCTTCAAACTCATCTTCCGACACAGGTAAAACCCTCTTTCTCTTCGCCGCTGCGGCAGTCCTTCGGGCACTAGCCTCCAGTGACTTGTCGTGCGTCGTTGTATCCTGAGAGTCCATCATTCGCAACCCTTTTACCATCGGAACCAACTTTTGCTCCGGCGTAGGCTCCTGCGTTGGGGAGAGATTGGGGGTGGGTGTAGGTCTGGCAGGCGAGTGGGAGTGACGATGACTCTGGGAGGGGGCGCAGGGTTTGGCGTTGTCTGAGCCACAACCGATACGTCGCGGCTGAACAGACTCCGCTGAATGCTGCATAATGCAGAAATCAGACTCTGTATCGGAGAGGGAAGATAGCTCCTCGTCGCTTGCACCAAAAATTGCGTCACTGAGATCCTTATCGGAAGGACCACTGTCGTGAGAACGTTCGGAGGGAGAAGAATAAACAGAAGGAGCGTTATCGCCGTCGCAACTATTGTGAGGAGCATTAGGAGCACGAGGAGAACAGCAAGAAGGACCGTCAGGGAGACGAGGAGAAGACTGAGGACCAGAAGCAGCAAGGAGGATGATTGGACCTTTTTGGGAATCTTCGTGTATGCCCGATAGCTGGTGATGGGAAGTCGAAGAAATGTTATCGCAACTCCCATTATGATAGACCGTTGTCCCTTGGAAGGCGGCGGCGGCGGGAGATGGCAAGTCGGAGAAGGGGGTGCACTCTTTGACCAGCAAAGGTGGCCTACATTGTAACTCATTGACGCAAACTTCAAAATCGGGAACAATGTCATCGCCAGGATCGCTCGCTTGAAAGACTTATAGTATGTTGTAAGTGCGAATGCGCAAAAACAAAGAGAACAACGACGTCAAGTCGCGGAAAGGGGAGGAAGACACCCAAACGTACCTCCGTCTTCAACCACTTTAACCTTATTCTATTGCAGACGTATTTGGCATCGCATAAGCCGGTCAGCATCAAAAGTAGCCCGACGGACCTGATAAGAAGCGGTGCTCTGTGCACTACCCTCAAATTCCAATCGAGTCGGAGATACGTTGACCGAGGTTCGCGTGGCCGCTTGTCGAATGTTTTTGCCATTCAATTTTATTTGGCTTGTCTGCGCCATGTTAGAGAAGCCAGATTGGAACGTGTCAGCACCTACCATCCCTCTGACTCTCAAAGTTCTAACGAAGTGCTCTGCATCTCGTGGGGAGATCATGATTGTCATCTGCATGGTGGCGTCATCGGAGACAATCTGAACGGATTCATGGCAAAGTGGAGGGGACAATAGCTGCGCCACGACAGTGCCAGAACTTGATATGTCAACGTGGTCTATGCTTTCGTAAAGCACTTGTATTCCTTCAATTTTACCGTCCTACTGATTGAAAGTAATCAACAAAGACGGTGGCAGTGGAAAGGAAAATCGTGCCTCGTCCTCGCAATTGAAGAGGACAGAAGTTTTGTCGAGATAAAACCTATTTGCTGGATTAAATGGTGCGTTTGATGACCCATTCAGAGCGAATCTCTTCATTGTGAAAGGCTGGGTACTGTGTTTGAAGGATGAGCAGCACTCCCACTGGTCTCATGTTTCTACTCACACGGAGATATCTCGAGCTAGAATATCAATGATTTTGTCCGAGGTTATCTCCCAATCCGGTGAGGTGACATACTTCAGGAGTTCTATTAAGTCTTTCCCGCGTTTGGAACTATCTTCAAAACAATCACGAAGGAATCTCAGGCGTTCTGTGCGGCCAGCCAGTCTGTCTTCAGCAGGAGGTAGCAGGTATGCCATTAGTATGAGAAGCTGCTCCAGGGCCAAGTAATCTGACCCCAAATCATAGTCAGGGTCATGTACAATGCACAACGGATGAACAACGCACCCTTTGTGAGAGTAATGACAGGGCCTAGTCTCGCTCTACCATCACCACGCATAATCAACCCAATCCGTCCTAGATGGAATGTACTCACCCTCCGAGCATTTTTCTATCCCGTAGCTTGTTTTTGTTCTCGATACAGCCATCAGCCGTCATTGAAAGCAAGGAGTACGCCTTCAATTGAAATTATTGGGACGCGGCGGTGAGTGGGCTAATTATGACATCTTTCAGCTGGCAGACTCACAGATACTCTGAGAGAGACAGAATACGCTGTTAACGGAATTGGAAATGATAGAGAAAAGAATGCATTGCATATAACTGAATAGAACGCCTGAGCGACCGATATTTTCACTCTGTCTGGTGGGAATGAGTTGCGACGTGCAATATCAATGTTGGAGTTTTCCAGACCGTTATTATGAGCTTCCACGTGGTCCTTGGGGACGTGATATAGGGTTTGAACAATGATGAGCCTCATAAAATGAATGGAGCGGTACCTGCACACCGGCCAGTAGAACAACTCCTAACTGTTCCCAGTTGTCTCTGCTCTGAGAACTCCCATCCTTCCACAAGGTAGAAACTCTATCGTGAATAATAGTAGCGAAGATGGCTGCTGAAAGTCGGAGAGCTGTTCCCGGGTGTGTAGAGTATAGTTCCCCAAACGGGCGACGTAGTAATACGGATAGCCTATCCAGCATGTCTTGATCAAGAGAATGGTTGTTGGTCTGCACAAGAGAGAGAGCATCAGCACCCTTGGTCCCTCCGTGAAAGACTGCTGTCAACAATCACCACTAAGATTGCAGCTGAGGCTATTCGATCAGCTGTTTCTCGATCTTCCTTATTCCAAGGATCTGCAGCCTTTTTGAGAGCAGTCGCTGCATTTTTCACAGCATGGGTAGTGGTGGACATCAGTTCATGCGCATATAACTACTTGTTAGTGACGATAGCCAAATGAGCAGTATGCAGCATGCAAGATCGGATGACGCGATCACGTGTTGCACTCACGTAAGTTAGGCCCCTCACATCGAACCACTAAATCTGGATCCGCATTGTGCAAGGTTTGGCCAGACGAGACACCTTGCTTTCCAGGTACATGGATTGCAGCGACTTTTGACGCGCGACTGTTTTATCCATAGCCTCGTAGTTAGAAAACAACATAACTGGCTCACATTCAAAATTGCGCTACGAATGTCGTGACCATGATGTTTCGGTTGCGTCACAAGGCTCAGTCACGCAATATCCATACCGAGACGTAGATCGAACCATCCTTATATTCTAGGTCCTTCAAAGGCAAGAGACCAAGAAGCATTCACCAATGCCACGTTCTTTACCCGCGGCGACACCCTTTAAGGTACGAGGAAAAAGCAAGGGCAATCGCTCTATACGTTGTATTCCAGGCGGGAATGAAGCCATATGGGATGACGAACTGCACGCTGCACTCATTGAAGGTACATTGTTTTGGTCTCCAAGTACACAAAATGCTTAACCTAGCGGGTCTCTTCGTAGCTCTTAATATCTATCCACCAATGGGCAGACAACGCATACGCCCCGTGCACGATGGTGGCGAAAGCCACGCAAGCTTGGGTCGATGTCAACTCATTCAGCAGTATCTAATGCAGAAAACAGGAAAGAACCGGACGCGAAAGCAAATCTCAAGTCGCATTCAAAGGCTAAGGCGTATGCACCAGGACGATCCCACGAGTACGTTGGAAAGCGAATTTATAACATATGATTAATCAGCCAGTTATCAGTGGCGGATGCTTTACGCGTTCTTCCAGACATCCAACAACCGATCGCCCCTGAAATGCTACTCGACCTCAATGATTGTTGGGAGGCTACTCTACCCACATCTCCAGTCCCAGCAACGCCTCCATTATTAGGTTCGACACCCCTGCTCATCATTTGAGGCAATGACTTATTCGGCTATAGGTTCTGTAGAGTCTAGTGCAAGTTCAAGCCCTTCTGCTCATCCGCTCGGAGATTCTTGTCACTCCAGTACCTCAAGCGAGTCGATTGAATCAAATCATCTTGTCCTTAGGCTCTTTGAATCAGCAGACTTGCAGGTCTCTATTCTGGGAGACGCTGGGAATGAAGTGCCGTCTAAGCAAAGTGAGCAAGAAAATGCATGGCTCGTCCCAGGACTTCATCTCCCCGATCGACCTGCCCCTGCCTTATCTCAGAGGCGGATCTCACCCGACATTCCTGGATTACGTTTTCAGCCCGATCTTCCTGTTCCTCCATTTTCGTTTCCAGATTCTGGCTATGGTTTTGACACATCGACCACACCCGTCGAAGCAGGGTCACTTTCTCTCGCGGGATACCAGTTTCCTTATCTTAGTTGTCATGGCCATACCACTGATCCTACCACGTCCATCGATCAGACTATTCACTCTCCAGAATTTCCACCCGAGATACTTCGATGCAACAAGCGTTCGACATATGAGTCGCGTTCCACCGAGAAAGATGGTGCCTTTTTTCAACCAGTGACTTGTGTTTCTTCGCTGAGTCTGTATGATCCCCAAGCTGGTTCTCATATGTTCGCTGCTGTGGAGTATGGCTCTACTAAACCCAGTCCTTTTTATGCATCTCGAACTCATAGCCATTCTTTTCCGTCTTCGCCACCCGCGTCGTTCCATGCTAGCGTTCAAAGCACCTCTCCCGGTCTGACGCCACTTGGTCCTGAAGCTTGCCAGGGTCAGTCCCAGATGCAAGATTTTACTCACTTGGCTCCCTTGCCTCGCCGCTTGTCTTATCCTTGTGACTCGCGAATACTTGACCCAGGGCCTTCTCTTCGGGCGTCTTCTGTGGCATGTTCATGCGTTTCCGAGGAACGAAACATAATAAGCACCCTTGGTAATCAAGACCTCGCACTCCCAGCTGTCATCAGGCCGTTCTTCATTCCTGGTTTTCCTTGTCCCGCTTCGGGAAGTTCGCCTTCTGTTCCTCTCGCTGAGCTGGCAAACGTATCTCTCCAGGATGTCGCCGCTTGTCAATGAAAATCCCGTGCAGCATTGCGATACCCTCCAATTGTCATTATTCGCGCTCTCTTTGAGTTATTGGGCCGTAAATCGTGTTCTCTACACTAGAACTGCAACAACCATGTTTCTGTATTTCTCTCGTGTTTCGTATAGCACATATTGTACTGTTATCTCGGTTTGTAACCAGTTGTAGATAATAATTCGATACCTTTTTCTGTTACGTAACCATCACGCACTGTTAATCAAATCGTGTCTGAGGTTGCCACTGGTTCCTTTGGGGACTGTGCGGCCGGCCTGGATACCGCCAACTTCTCTTTACTAAGTTGCGATGCCTAGCCCAACGACCACCCCCAACCCCTTCTCAATGGTATTACAAATTAGCTACGTCCTAGAAACTAGAAACCAACTGACGCCCCTTGTGCGACTCTTCAGCACCGCAAGCTGCTCACAAGAAAGAATCTGCGCAAGGTAGTAGATTCCGGGAAAGATAGTCCTCTTCCACTGTGTTATGATTAACATGCTCCATTTTGTCGTCAGTATTCCTGGCTCCCGGATGTATTGCGTCTCAAGAATAGTGTACGTTTATGCCCATCAACGGTACCGAGCGTGGGCTTAACGGGCATTTTTAGATTGTGGGTCGCATTATCGGCCCTGTGCTCACCGTTACCATCTTTTCTGCGGCTGTTGTATACGCCTACGAGAGGGGAAGGACGATTACATTGACGAATTCGGTCACGCCACTGCTCGCCGTTGTTGTGAGTGATCCGATCATCGAAGATGTATTTTGCGTACTTAATGGAGCGTGGCAATACTAGGTTGGACTCATTCTCGTGTTCAGGTAAGTTGTCAGCGTGGAAGATGCGATTCATTTGAGCCCATAGACAGCGTCTACGTCCAGGAATGGGTGAGTCACGCGCTTATCTTGGCCATGTTAGGTCTTAAAAGCCGATGCCAAGAACTTCTTATGACCGTTACTATGAAGGCCGGAAGGCATTCGGAGCAATCTCATCACAAGTGGCTATACTTGCCTACGTTTGCATTTTGTTGTAATGATTCGTTGCCCATGTAGGCTCGCAATCTCGCGCGCTTAATCTGGATACAAGTTGCTTTGCCGCCCACAGACGACACTACTGGCAAGACTCCGTCGACTGACGCCACGCCTCTGCAACTTCGTCGCCGTAAAATCGATGCAATCAAATTGATCCTCTCGTTTGTGTACGCCGTCAAGCATTATTTGCGCGAGGAGGATGGCCTGGATTGGGATGATTACGTCGGCGTCATTCCCCCATCATTCTTACAGGCGCAGTCTCGTCGCCAGTCGCGCCATGGTTCGATTTCGACAACCTATAATGCCGTGTCGGATTATGGTTCGAGTCCTGGTAATTCGCGGTCGACTACCCCGTCGAGAAGTGCGAATGCCGATAGTTCTACAGCGCCCACTGCGACGAAGCGCGTGAGAGTCAAAAGAAGCTTGGACAAGATCCAAACTGCCAAATCGCCACTTGTAGCCGGGGAACACAACTCTATCGACTTCAACCCAAACGGCGAGGCGTCTATTCCTTTTCCACTTGTGTGAGTGATTGCTTCCGACTCGAGTTGGCACACTCTGATAAACTTCGCTAGTGTTGCCCATGAACTCACCAGGATGCTGTTCGCTTTCAGGCGAGATGGCTTCTTGGAAACTGTTGGCCCTGCTGGTACGTCGTCACCAAGCATGCTTTCTGTCCTTGTAAATGCACCGCGTTATTGGTGATAGGTGTGAACGCCATGAATGCGACGTAAGAGTACATTCTGACTCCTATTCATGGACTCATCCAACCTCTTCTAGTGTTTCTGGGCTAGTTGACCAACTGACCAACGTTGAACGAATTGCCAACACGCCTATACCCAAATCATGTGGGCTTTGTTTCCCAACTGCTCCAATTCGATATTGACCTATATTGACTTCCAGACGGGATTCATCTCAAGCAATGTGTGACGCTATACCTCTTCGCCCTCCCTTTCACTCTGGTAAATGAACTGGGCTGGGCAACCGTACCCATCGTTACAGTTGTCTCATTCACGTTCATGGGAATTGAAGGGATTGCTGAGGAGATCGAAATGCCTTTCGGTATATATGCGTCCTTTCTCTCCATGGCTCTTTCTAAATTATGGACGCCGTGTAGGCCTCGATGAATCTGATCTTCCATTGGGTGGGTCTGCCCCTCTAGCCGAGTACCACCTTGTTAATTCTATGTATGTCTCACAGACCGCTATTGCTCGGATTTGAAAGAAGAGATCAAGTGAGCATAACTTGCCTTTCAGCCCGAGTTCTCCCTAACACTTTATTAGCTATGTCATCGATAACCTTCCGGAGGGTGGTCAAGGCGGCTATGGGTGGGACGATGGTCAAGGCGACGATTGATATGCAAAGTGACTCCTTCACGTCTCCCATATGTAAACGATACCGTCTTCGCAAGCAACTGGAATACAACGTATTTATGAGTGTTTGTCCCGTGCCTTCTCAACTGCGCTTGCGAGTTCGCCTAAGCTCCTAAACCTCCACTTTGCAAAGGTCTCTTTGGCCGTGCGGAACTTTGGCACGCCGTCGCCATCAAGACAAGTTATTGCGTCGGGGCGGTCGATCCACACGGAAGACAACCCGAGTTCTCGTGCGGGAACATGGTCATGCGGTAGCGACTGCGCAACAACAAGAATCTGGTCTCGCTCAAGCGACGGATCGCGAGACTGCAGCTGCGCTATCGCATACTCGAAGTTGCGCGTGTCCGGCCTGCTCATTGCATTTAGTCAAAGCAAAAAAAACACTTTATAAGGGTAGCGCCCTAGTGCCGTGGGTCCCGTGGGAAAAATAAACGGAAAACACGATGACGTTGACGTGACGTAATTGTACGAGCCAATCTCCTCCGCGGAGTATACAGCGGCGCACGCGAATCCGCGCTCGAGCGCCGCGTGCGTATGCGTGAACGAGGCGCGGTCGACGTTTGAGAGGACTGCGAGGACTAGTCCGAGCATGGCCAGCTTGGCCCAGCGCGGCGATCGTATCTGGGAAGATGGGCCAGTGGGCGAGCGACGTTGCGAACACGGGTCGCAGCCGCGGAA
>QFDW01006618.1:0-14746 GCA_003315895.1 Lactifluus rugatus
TGACATCGCCAACCTAGTCATGGAAACCTTGCCTTCGTTAGATTACTATCCTCTACCAGTTTGTGTCGAATTCACATATGCACATTGCCGAAGGACCATTAGACGGTCACAAGTATCATTCATGTTGGCCCATGTCGTGAAATGAGTTCGACTCTTTGTTGCACAAACTTCGTTTGAGCATGCCCCGCTGGCGGCGACTCCTGTCATGGTGTCTGTGGTCGAGCACCAATCGAAGCAAAGGCCTAACTAAAGGTGTACCCCGTCCGCAGCAGCGCCTTTACGCTTCGGACAAACCAAGCGTTTAGTATTGATACATTGATACAATCATCTAAATCAGGTAAATATCGACATGTTTGATATCCATCAAGCGTTCGTCAGATCGTGCGATAGTTGCCTTGCTTTCAAACAAGGCTCATAGTCGTATATAAGAATCGAAATCCGCATCGTCTGGCAGGTAAAATCAAAAAAACAAAATGTACGAGATGTTACTCCCTCTTTTCTTATAATTTGCTTATCCTTTGAAGGTACAGCAACTGAGGAGGCAAGAATGCTTAAGTCGCTACCTGGATACAAAGCGAGAGGAATCATACCTGATCAAGTATGGGATAAGAGAAGCAAATAAGCAGCCAACAGCTGCCCACAAGAGAGATAAGCCAGAGCCGCTGGAGACCTTGATACCTAGGGGAATACTCGTCGTGTTTAGAATAAGCGTATTCACAGACTCCGAACTCTTGATAGCAGATGTCCAGATGGACGCTGCAGTCAGAACTAAGACAGTTGCGACGATCGCAAGACATGCAGACGTAAGAAAAGCAAGCGTATGCTTGAAAACGCCACTGAAGCACAATTATTAGCAGCCATGCCGACAAACATGAAGAAATCAGCGTACATCGCAAGGGCTAAGAATGCGCATATTGTTCCAATGAGGATAAGATAGTAGGCAGAATGAGTATGGTTTGCTAGAGATCGGCTTTCGAACGAGGAAGTCCCGTTAATGATGAAAATCGTTAATGAAGAGTAGTTGAGAGACATGTCGGCAAGGAGAGCGTCATAGGGCTGATACGGATTTGCGATGGTAGTGTTCGTACAAGTGCCAGCGGTATTGTTGAGATATCCACAGTAAGAATAGAGCCCAAATTTGTACAACTGACGGATCCCAGCCTCGGCCTTCAGAGGTGCAGATGCGTTAGTCGCGTACAATCCAGTGATGGGATCTCCCAGCCCTTGAGCCAGGGTTTGCCTAAAGAGTGGTGAGGTGACGATCGGGAGATTGACTTGTATCACTAAGCGCACCCATATCGTGACATGTTTACTGTTGCCTAGAAAGAACAAGGCCGGGTTAGTCATGTTCAAAGGCCGAAGCTGGGACGACATATAACACACCATGGCTATCCCTCGAGGAACAGAGGAAGTACCAGCTTGGCCGACCTAGAGAGGCGATAAGATAGGAGTAAAAGAAGGTTTTAAGCGAAAGAACTGACATGTACGAAGATGAGAAGCATGACCGCAGCAAAGCTGAGGCAAAGTTAGCTTTAGGGAAAGGGAGTAGAGCGAGTACGTACGAAAGAATTGAAGCGAAGCCAATGCATATCTCCCCTCTTAGCTTGTGCTGTTGAATCATGAATGATAGGATGTGAAAAGACAGGGAGTAGGGGGGAGGAGGTCAGTATATGTGGAGGTTCGATTACTGCACGTACTGCCCAATAGTCCTCTCCCGAGTCTAATAGCTCTAGCGCTACACGCACTCACCACGTTTAATCAACTTGCCTTTTTTGGGACACAGGAACTTCAACCCACTCACGTGATAACTGATTTTGTAAGCCAGCTCACCAGCTCTCGACTCTCGGCTCTCGGCCGCAAGGTTTAGTCGGCTCTGGTGGATTAGCAGTTAGGCATCAGGTCAGGAATCATCCTTACATATACAACTCGACGCCACCAAACTCCCTTTGTCTTAAGTGCTGTGTACTCTTTGCTTGACAGCCCCCTGAAAATGTCCCCTTCCCCTTTCCCTCCACCCGAGCTTGTACAGAGTTCCTTGCAGTATCCTACTCACAGTTCGTCAAACCTGACTGAGAACGATACCCCACCTAGATCTTCCCCTAGGGAGATTGTCCGAAGAGTCCTTGAGCAAACATCGGACAAACTGGGAAGGAGCAAGTCCGTAGGATACAAGTCCCAACACTCTCCTAAGCTCCAACGTCCTAGCTTACCCGGCAGTCCCAAGCGTTTTCTTTCGCAAAATCGAAAGAGCAGACAGGCCGCTAGTACCGGTGACCTCGGAGGTATGTATTTTGCTCCTGCGTCGCGAGCTTTCGACCAAGACCTATGTATGTTGTAGAAGCAAGTGCCCCAGCACAGCTAGCCGACAATGGCGCCGACTCTGCTTTTCCCAGTTCAGAATCATCGCCGACTAAGCATCTTATGACTGATGAGTCACCGTTCATTCGACCTTCGTCTCCGACCCAGCCGCGCTCCCAATCTTCGGTCCAAACATTCCACGGTGATACGTCGGTAGGTGTCTTGTATCGCCATACCTAACTGCATCTAACTAGCTCATGGCCTACTAGATGCGTGCTGGGACTCAAACTCTTATCCAAGCATTGCAAGCCCTTCCCCTGGTGGATGACCCGGAGATTGAAGATGAGCTTACTAACCATGACTCGAGTCTAGCAGAGTCGGACAGCGATGATGATGGAAAGCAACGTGGGTCTTTTTACTGTCATGGTATTCTTTGTGAGCGCTTATGTTCTTCAGCGACGACGTTAGCATCTTCTATCCATACGATTTACCGTCCTGTTGCTCGATCTCGTCGACAGACTTTGTCGGCAGTGGACGACACGTCGGGGGACACTGCAGATTTATCTTCAGGCCAGGAACAGTTCCAAAAGTCAACGATGACCGACGAGGATACAGATGCAGATGACTTCGAGCTTCCCAAGTCCATTGCACGTAGCCATAGAGTCAGTAAGAAAGACAGGCTCGTCGGACTCTCGCCTGTTTTAGAGCATTCTTTTCCTAAGTTCGATCGGCGACATCATGCGGAGCGTTCGGGAAGCACGGCAACAATTAAGACCGTCAAGTTGAACAGGCGTGCGCGGCTCGCAGAGAAACTTGCGGAAGTCTTCGATGTTGTTGGTATAAACGAGGTCATTGCAGGTGGAATGCATTTGTCCGTCCATTCCGTACGATGGTTCTGACGGCTGTTTGTTCAGAGATGCCCTGCTGGCTAATGCGCTCGGTCTGTAAGTGTGCCCCTGTTGATCGATTGCTGATCGTTAATCCAACGTGTCCTAGTGCTGCAAGGTTACATGTACTTGACCAATTCTTACCTCTGCTTCTTTGCGCACATGCCTTCAAGAGAGGTCAGACTATTTGATATTGCCTGTCAACCGCTGCCATAGACGTAGACTTCATTGCCCAGGACCAAGTGCTTAAGTCAGGATCATTACATAAGAAGGCTCAGCGGACAAAACGCTGGATCAAACATTGGTTCATTCTGAAGAACGATGCCCTTTCGTGGTACCAATCATCGGCTGTGAGCGTTCAAAGGCCCTAATACCAGATCGCCATTCATCTTCTCCAGGACCCTTACTTCCCACGTGGTGTTGTAGATCTGAGATATGCCATAGCTTGTGATCCATACCATGAAAGAGACATTCGTCTTCGAACGAACACCAAGACCATCTACCTGTGTGCAGATTCTATTGCTAGTAGGACGGAATGGGTCAAGGCTATCCGAAGAGTAATATTCAAGGCGCAGAACATGGGGGATAGCGTCAAGGTGCTTTCTTCAGGTCTCTCGATACCCCTACTGTCTGATACGGTTCGTACAGATAGCAATTCCCTACTCTACAATCATCGACGTGGATAAATCAAGCGCTTTTGACTTCAGCGAGACTATTGAGGTAAAGGTGGTCGACGGGAGTGAGGACCTCGCCGTCGATTCATTCTTCTTCGCATATTTTCATGATATATCGGCGGCTCTTGAGCAGATTCAGGATGCCATCACATCCACGCGGCGCTTTGTTTCAGACGCACAGGAGTCTGCACTCATCGAACAACTCATAGACACTACCGCATCCCGCTCCACCCTCAATTCTCGCATAAGTTCTTCGGAGCCTGGACAAACATACCCTGAAGCTGCCCCTAGATCATCTTCATCGTTTCGATTGTCAGCCCTTCTACGTCCTTTTCAAGAACTTCCTCTCGGTCGCGCCACAGTTCCACCAGGTCAGCCGGATGAACCTGAGGAATTCACTCACGTGGAGAAACGTGACAACTCGTCCTTTGTTCCAATCTCACACCCTCCTATGCCCTCAGGCATTCTCGGTGCAGGCGACCTCATCGAGAGTCCTCACACTCCCAAGCCACGCCACTCCGATAACGTACTCCCAAGCCACACGTACCCCCCATTTTCCTCTCCCAGCGAATCTGATGCACATGCGCCCCAAGAACATTCATTGGCAACCAGCTGGGTGTCGGTCCCTTCATGGTTAAAGCTATCGCGAAGAGCTTCGAACAGTGGTACGAATAGTCAACAGCAAGTGATACAAGGAGATGGCAAGTCTGTAACAGAGGTGTATTCCTCTGGCACTCAGCAATCCATTGGATCGGGTCACGGACCAGAACTTGGATATAGTGTCCTAGAAGCCCCAGACTCCACCATAGATACTGAGATGATTGAGAAGTTCCAGGCATCGTTTGCATTTGACGACAAAGAGAGACTTCTTGGATGTCTGTGTTCTTCACCATCACACTGCCGTTCAAAAGGCTGATAATTGACAGATTTTCCTGGCTACCTCTTCCGTGTTCTCCCCGTGTTTGGCCGTCTCTACATTTCATGCAATTATTTATGCTTCCGATCCAGCGGGTCCTTGACTTCGAAGACGAGGGTAAGGAGTAATTCATTTGCAAGGATCAAGAAACTGATCTTCATTAGATGATCCTTCCCATACGTGCCATACTGTCAACGGAGCCTTCAAAGGCGTTCCGCTTTGGTCATTATGGCCTTGTTGTCATGGTCAAAGGTCACGAAGAGCTTTTCCTTGAATTTGGACAACAGGATCGCAGAGCAGCCTTCATCGGCCTCCTCGAGAAGCAAATTGAGGACGTAATAAGGCAGCAAGCAGAGACTCGGCCCGTCTCTCCGAGCCTCGGGAAACGCGACGCGCTCCTCTTGGAAGAGTTTGGAACCCATGTATCACCCAGGGAAGATGTAGACCCAAGACCCCCGCCTGAAAACATGAGCGACTCCGTTCCTGCCATAATGTTCACGTCCACGTCGTCAACGTTCCTAACATTTAAGCCCGAGAAGTCATTGCACTTTACCTTTCTCACTATTGGATCGCGAGGGGATGTTCAACCTTACATCGCGCTTGCCAAAGGATTGCTCGCTGAGGGCCATCGTGTGCGGATCGCCACCCACGGCGAGTTCGAGAGCTGGATCGAATCTGTAAGCGAGGCGTTGCCTAAATTTGCCACTGCACTAACAAATTCCAGCATGGCATCGAATTTGGCTACGTGGGTGGTGACCCCGCTGAGTTGATGCGCATTTGCGTAGAGAATGGAGCGTTTACGATTGCATTTTTACGAGAAGGGGTAATGAAGGTGAAATGACTACATGCTTCTATCCTTACGGTTTGCATTGAACGCGTGACAGTTTCGAGGATGGATCGAAGATCTCCTAAAAACATCTTGGGAGGCCTGTCAAGGCACGGATGTCCTTGTGGAAAGTCCGAGTGCTATGGCAGGATACCACATAGCGGAGGCTCTGCGCATCCCTTACTTCAGAGCCTTCACTATGACGTGGTCAAGAACGAGGCGAGTATCTCACACATGTAGCTGACCTCGACTTACATCACCCACAGAGCCTATCCTCATGCATTTGCCGTTCCCGAGCACAAAGTGAGTGACTCTTCCGATTGCACATAACACCCCTGACATGTTTTTAGATGGGCGGAAGTTACAACTATATGGTATGTCCTTTGGACGTGGTTAATCTCTGCTGTCATTAATACAAATGCAGACGTATGTGATGTTCGACCAAGTATTCTGGAGGGGAACAGCCGGACAAATTAATCGATGGCGACGTAACACTCTGGGCCTTCCTAGCACATCTTTGGACAAGATGGAGCCTCACAAGATCCCATTTCTTTACAATTTCAGTCCAACCGTAGTCCCCGCACCTCTGGATTGGCCAGAATGGATCCGAATCACAGGTATGCGCTTATCTTACCTATAGCGTACGCTGCCTGACTGGGTCCAAGGGTACTGGTTCCTTGCCGACGCTGATGTTGGGTCCAAGAAATGGGAACCGCCTGCGGACCTGATCAACTTTATCGACAATGCTCGCAAGAGCAACAAGAAAATCGTTTACATTGGCTTCGGAAGCATTGTGGTGTCGGATCCGAAGGGTATGACACGTACAGTTATCAAAGCGATCGTGCAGAGCGGTGTGCATGCTATCCTTTCCAAGGGTTGGTCCGACAGGCTGTTGAAGAACACGGCAGAAGCAACCGAGCCGGAGGAGCCGCTACCCCAGCAGATTTATCCTATCTCCTCCATCCCCCATGATTGGTTGTTCAAACAGATTGATGCAGCCTGTCACCATGGTGGAGCAGGAACGACGGGGGCCAGTCTCCGGGGTCCGTAATTTTTATCACTTTCACCCTTATTCTTGTCGTTGAGACCTCCTATCAGCTGGGATTCCAACTATCGTTCGCCCTTTCTTTGGTGATCAGTTTTTCTGGGCCGATCGAGTGGAGGCCCTTGGGGTTGGCACCGGTGTTCGCAAGCTGACTGTTGAGAACCTCACTGAAGCTCTCACCTTGGCCACGACGGACGCCAAGCAAATTGCCCGCGCGAAAGTCGTGGGTGAACAGATCCGATCTGTGCGTGCTTTGTTGTCTAGGATGTTAAAATTTCCGTCACTGAATATATCGGGCAGGAAAATGGCGTGGCCACGGCTATTGAAGCAATTTACCGGGATTTGGAATACGCGCGTACTCTCATCAAGCGTCCGGGTGCGCCAGAGATGGACGAGCGCCAAGGTGACCTGAATGACGCAGAAGATGCGACCATACGAGAGGGGGGTGCGCACTCTTCACCTCCCAGCAGGCCCGAGACTCGTTCTGGGGGTAGCTCGGCGGGCGGGAGACCACCTAGCGAGGACTGGAGCGTCGTTTCTGATCCAGACGACCTATACTCCTCTGTGGGCTCCTCACTTAATGGGAAGGGTGCGAAGCTCTCCAAGCGTAACAGTCTCACTGCAGCCATGTTCTCAGTCCTGCCGGATGCACTCACTTCTCCTAGTCTCCGCCGGCGTTCTGTTTCCTCCGTTTCCGGGAGTCTTCCTTAAATTGTGTGAGGAGGCTGATCTGCCCATTGACATCTCCTATTCGGATAGAATTAGATGTATTCATCACTGTATATTAACGTCGTTGTAGTGATCATCAAATATGCGCTTGCTAAATTCACCAAAGGTCTCTCTCTCATTGATCCGCTGATTGACATCTGGTTGCATGAAAAGGGCAAATGTTTCTCTGGAGATGTGTTCCATGCTACCACCTGCACCCACGCGGACACAATGGGGAGTCGCCCTTAACCTGCCTGCAGTCGCGAGTTCGAGGGTCTCACCCGTTTGAAAGGCAAGACAGTCAGGGGGTATCGTAACTTTCTTCAATTCACCATCACGAGTCCGGATATAGAGTCCTGAGGAGGGCGAAGGTGAGGGAACCACCTCTGGAGGGGTGCCCGGGGCGTGTTGGATGTATAGCGCCTGTAATATCGGAGTCAGGCGGGTTTTCCACTTCAAGGTCACGCTTCGGAGAGGGAGCGACATACCGAACACAAGCCGGTGAGGAGCGAATGATCGACATGGAAGCCGCACCAGCTGTCAATCGGCTCATCCTCTGCAGGAAGAGCACTTCCGGGCGCAGGAGGGAAGTAGTGCAGAAGTCGCGCTTTGGTAGTTTGGGAAGAGCTGATTAGCTTGGACAGGGAGAGTGAAGAGTCTAATAGGTATGGGGAGGCGAATGGCTGACAAGCAGCCGCGAGTTTGAGACCAACGTCAAAGACGAAGCTGTGAAGGGACGTCGGAGATGGCCAGGAGATTAAGTTAAGCGAAATGGACGCACGATCCAAGTTCCTTGAATGCGGATTCGAAGCCCTCAATGCCCTTCTCGTTCTGGGGCCCTGCAATACTCAATTGTAGATACCACTCATGGACACGTGTGTCACATACATATATTGGCACCATAATACTCGGGATAGGCCTCCTGGAGGCTGGGATGAACAGAGGGGGCGTCGATGAGGGGGTTCGCATAATACGAACCCTTCAAGGTATCTGCCTGACCGTCTGAGGTGTATCCTGAAACAGGATGGTGTTCATACCAGGTTTGCCGTTCATGACTTCCTGCAACATGGGTCATCACGGACCCGGGACCGAGCGTTACGATTTCAACACACCTTCCCATGAGACCACCCGAAGCTGAAGATAATTAGACAGTGATAAGTATGGGCGATAGCTCGAACCTGTATCTACTTTTCGCGACCGCATATTTTTCTCTAACGGTTTCGTCAAGCTGAGAGAACGCGTGCGCAAGTTTCAAGAGTCTTTCTCTCAGCTTCGGATATTCTGGGGGAAGGTCGCGAACGATAATGATTCCCAAACAGTCTGGGCCCGACCCGAAGGCCTGTTCTGTGGACGAGCTATGAACTAGACGTTTTGAGATGAATACGACGTTGACGCACCAATAGAACGAGAGAGGGTCGCAGGCGCAGAGACGAGAGAAGGATATGGTATGGAGAGAGCTGACTGATTCTGCGATGCATGACTCGCAAGGCTGACCATCGTGCGATGTCGATGAAGGCTTGCTACGGCAGCTAAGCGGTGTACCAAGTAAGGAGAGAACATGTACGGTATTGATGGGCCTCGTGTACTTTCAGATCTCAGAGCCCGCCGAGCAGTGAGACCCGGATGATCAGGTCATGCGCAATGATGGATCGAATGTCCACCCAGTCAGTCTTTTTTCTCCCTCACTGTCTCTTCCTTTTACTCAGTTTATCTTTTGCTAGACCGCAGTATGTCTCTCGGAAAACACTAGCCATCAAACGAGGAGATTCTGAGATTCTCAATCGGAACGACGTCCAGTATGCGTTCCTATACCACGTCTTCAACGACAAGACCTTAGCATTCACGGATGAAACCCCCGGTAAACCACCAACAAAGGTCAACTTTTGCGACCTTTATGTACATGCTCTCTACAATTCGGCTAAATGCTCAAAAGTCATGAGAGATAAGATGCTTGAGACTCCCGCCTTTGCAGTAGAATTTGCCAAAATCTCTCTACTTACGAATGTAGGCAGGATAAATACAACCATGGCCTGTAGGTGTCATTGGACGTTCTCCACCTCCTCCACTAACATACCTGTCTACCTTCAGTTTTTCCTGAGATGAAAACAGCCTTACGGAGTTACCACCCTGTTCCCTCTTTACAAAAGACAGATGGGAATGTACAGGATGCTCCCAGGATAAAGAACTGTCTCAAGGCGGCCTTCCTACCCGGAGAGCAGAAGTCTGCCCCTCCCTCTACGCCTGCTGATATCCTCGCACGAGCGGTACGAAATCGAGCCTGCAGTGGTCCGATGTACGCTTATTGATGTTCTCACGGTTTAGCAAGCTGGACATGTTCCCCCAACCAGCGTAGTAAACTTGATATTCGTCCTGGTCAATTACTCATCCGTGAGTGACGCACCTTTTTTCGCATTACCTTTCTAATATGCGGAACCCAGTCTTTGATGCCTATTCACTTTGAACCTGATGTAGAATTCGTAGACCTCTTCCTCCCCATCAATATTTCGTCAGCTGCTCGCGCAAGAGCTTTTTTATGGATGATATTCCATTACCATGAGGGTCCCAATCTTGCTAACCCTTTCGCCGATGACCATGCTCGCCGTAATCCTGGCAAAGTGCCGTGGTTACTTCGTCTATCCAAAGAGGACCAAGCGCAAGAAAATATCGACCCTCCGGAAGAACTAGAGTGGGGTCGAAAGATGGCGCAGACACGCAGTCGCTTTCTTCAAGAGTTGGTTGCTGGTGGTGAGCTTGACAAGGCTGCAAGAACATTGTCTGGCTCGTCTTCGCATGGTTCGTCCTTTCGATACGTATATGCGGGACTTCCGTGTGACATCATCGCAGACGCTGAGTCTGCCTCGGCACGTCGACCTCGCACGCAACAGTATTATGCAGCGGATGGGAATAGGACCACATTTCACCACTATGTCCCCACAAACGGAGGTAAGGTCAAGCCAACGCCGCCTGTCTCGTTAACAGGTTTGTGCTTTCCAAAGACTTACTACCATCTGACTAATTGCACTCGTAGCAGTCAATGCCAGCATACGTACGAGAGAGTCGTGGTCCGAACATCGAGACGACTACTCCTTCTTACATCGTCAGGTCTTCCCATTTATATTTCTTAGTGCCTCGCTGACCTGGTAACATAGAGACTTGGCATCGAGCGCAACACATCGACCCACTTGCTGATTCAGATGACGAGGGTCTGGATGACCATGCAAGGTTGGATTACCGTAGGTAGTCCAGTGATAGTCTCCT
This sequence comes from Lactifluus rugatus, assembly GCA_003315895.1. Taxonomy (NCBI): domain Eukaryota; kingdom Fungi; phylum Basidiomycota; class Agaricomycetes; order Russulales; family Russulaceae; genus Lactifluus; species Lactifluus rugatus. Next base: position 10,613 of record QFDW01006618.1, read on the forward strand.
GTCTTTTCGGCTGATACGGCTTTGGCAGAGCGTCGCTTGCACGTCTTGGGTTTGATCAAACCACCATTGACACCCTCTCACTTCCCCGTCTCGGGGTAACCGCACTTTTTGATGTTATCTTGCTTCTGGCCGGTTGAAATTTGCTGTGCATGCGCACCCTTTGGGCTATGAAATGCTCACCTGTCTAAAGAATGGAATAATAGAATAGAACAGGTCAGCAGCGGCTGGCTTTGCATTTGTATCGTAATCGTAGTGGTGTTTGTCCCAGCTAAGTCGCTTGCTTGTATATCATCTTGTCGAATTCCCTGCGAAAAATTTCGTGGCAACTAAATGCACGTGTTTAGGTTGACAACCATCCGTTGCACTGTTTCGACTATAAATCACATGCGGAGCAAAACAACTACGTGGCACAGCCAGGCAGTAAAACGAGAAAATATCAAGGTATAACCAAATTGTGTGCAAGGGAGCCAGGAACACGTTGTAATTAATATACAGTTTCTCACGCCGAAAGTGTAAGGAAAGAAAAAATCGACAATCACAGGTTGAAGTCCGCTTAGGAATAGTTTCTGATTCAACTATAGCAGGCCGGTAAGACGGTCCAGGGTGTACAAACCAACGATCAATATTAAAAAATACGCGGGTCGAACCCCGATACCACGATAAAAAGAGATCAAAATGCACCTGGAAGCGCGAGGACAGGATGCGCAAAAACATCACGCTTCCGCTTGGGTAACTCGGGAGGGGCGCTGATCCGCCTCGCGCGGCGCTCATCTTCGTCCACACCGCGGTCATTCATGTCGTCAGTAGACGCGAGTCCAGACGTACGACGCTTGAGCTTCGACATCATATCACGGCCAGTCATCGTACGCGAGTTGAAAGCGGTCAGATTGTGCTCAGTGAGTTCGATCTGTGGTGGGACAACAGGATCCGTTATTCGGGTAGTAGTAACTTGCAGGCTTGAGCCAAAGGGGCAAGAGGGAAGCACGAGCATCTTGCGTACGGGAGTGCGGTGTTCTCCTGCCTCGGACGAAGATAGCGCGGTCTCGGGCACAAATTTTCGTTGGCTGTCTGTATCATCAGGGACCACAACTGGAAGCTGCGAAGTAGGGTTTGTGCGGGAAGGGGTGCGCAGAAACGTGGGCAGAGGAATGGGAGGTCGATGGTGATCATCCCTGGCGGTTGCAGAATGACGATGGAAGCTCAGGTGTGCCGTAATCTGTTCCAAAGAAGGCGGACGGACACTACCCCCCTGCAGTCGGCGATATTCCACTTGCTCAACCCACGGCTCAACAGAAGGCTGTTGGACTAGCCCAGTAGAGTCCTTTTGTTGTAAAGACTCGAATAACGACAGTGGAGAAACAAGGCCCGGGGAGGGTAGGGAATAATGAAAGATAGACGGCGACTCCGGAGGTGTTTTCGGGAGACCCGTCGCAGTGGGTGAGGGAGGGGCATTGATTTTGGACAAAAATAATGCGCGGCGTTCCACTGAAAAGAACTTAGAACAAGGACAGGAAAACGATAACTTGAAGGGCGTACTCTGCTTGCTCTTGTGAGCCTTCAATGCAAGCTCCTTCCTTAAGTCGGGTTCTTTCTTCACACTGGCATTTCGATCCCTCGTAGATGCAAGGAGCACTTCGAAACTGCCACGGTCGAGACCCTTTCCAGGGGGAAGGGTATTGGTGGGGCGTAAAGGAGATGGTTGTCTGTAGAACCGGGGAGAGACCACAGGAGGAGGGCTGAGAAGGGAAGGCCTGTAACCGTCTTCATCGCCTGGGGGGGAGGGGGGTTGCGTATCGAAGGGAGAGAAGGGCTCAACAGGAGGGTCATCTGGGAGGGCTAGGGAGATGGAAATAGAAGGAATGGACGGGTTGGCGAAAGGCATAGATGAATACAGGGAACGTAGCACGGGTTAGATAGTAATACTGAAGATGGTTGTGAGGCGACCAGCACCAGCGTGATAGTTGCACAGAACTAGATTAGGAGACCTCACGCGATAGAAAAGGTAGGGAGAGGAGAAAATGAAGATAGTTGGGATGGAAAGGAAGGGGAATGTGGTGGGTCTAAGTAGATGATGAAATGAGAGACAACAGGATTAAGTAACAATATGGTCGCCTAGTAAGCGGTCGCGTCCGAGATAACGTTCCATAGAAACCAACTTGTGGTGGTCTATAACAGGCTGTGCTACCGTAAATACATCCTTTCTTTCTTTTTTTTTCGAGAGCTCATGCCGCTCTTACGTGTCAAGGTTCTCCACTTTGGCTGCCTCGGCCAACTTTACTTCGTATAACCTCTTGGCCTCTACCCAAACACGGGCGTGCTCTCTATCCGGAAATTCTAACAGACATGGAAGAAGGTCAGCGCTAAATTGTTCCGAGGCCTCCCTAGGAAGTAGCGTAGGAAGATGATCGATCGAAATGACTTCTAAAGGCGGATTTCCAGCTCTGTTTTTCAAAAAGTGCATCAGCTTCCATGGTGCTGCGTCCAGGGGTTACTTACCCGACGTCTGCCGCCACCGTCGGTTCAGAGAATGTGGTGTTTACAGAATATATGGGAATAGGGTTGTTGGGATTCGTTGTATCGCAGCTGACATCCACAACAACGCTTAGCCGACGGGAATTCCCCGCGGAGCAGATTTGCTCTTGGGCCAGGAATGGAGGGATACGTGTCGTGAGGTAGATACAGTTGACAAATATGTCAACACCTAGAAGTTCCTGAAAAGGCCCGCCCTTGGCAGTTTCATCTAAGTCCCATTTGATGATGTTATCTCTGGGCATATTAGATCAGGATACATCACAACCGTGAATGATGCTGTAGACGTACTCATCAAGCCCAATTTTCTTGAAAAAGTCAACGGCACCGCGTCCACACCGTCCGAGGGCACCAATAATAAGGGCCCTCGTTGTTTTTTCTCGGCCTCGGAGTTTGGCCTTCACGTCGGCTACCATGGCTTGTTCGTTAAGGTATGGCTGCAAGCGGCCGAGTTTTTCCCCATTCTTCTGTGCAGCATATGCCAAAGCTCCGACCGCGGCTCCAGCGAAACCTGCATGGAACCCAAACGCTGCGACGCGCCTACCGTTCGCGTCATTCAAGAATTCTAGGTCGTACAGCGTTCCACCTCCGCGGTAGAAGCGGGCAAGGACTGACGACCAGCCTGCCTGCTGCTTGTAGCAATGGGCAAATTGGACATGCGTATGAATGAGTGGCGAATCAGAAATGGGGAGTTCCTTCAATCCGATGATAGGAATATCGATCGGGGCACTGGGCCAAGAGTTGTTCTCGACCAGCTCGCATCCGACTCTGATCGTTTGGGTCAACAAGATTCAGCGAAGAACTTCTCCGAGTGAGCGTACACTTCGTATTCCGAATCGTCAAAGATCCTCTGTTGGTCACGTTCAACGTAAATTTTGAAGCCAGACTCAATAAGCTTGCTGGCTGTAGTAGGAGTGAGAGCTGCTCGGTGCTCGAGTAGCTTCGTCTCGCAACGTAGCCAGAAATACTTGTCTGGCATGGTTGAGGACAAAAAAAAATGTAAAATTTCAATAAATGGCTCGAACTTTCTGCATGAGCTCGAGCGTTTGGAGAAACTAGGTAGTATTTACGTAATACTCATATCCAAGGCCCGACCGGAACAAATGCGCCTCAGTTGACTCTTGTTGCGGCCTCTCATGCCAGTTCCGCCTTCTTTCTCATCCTTTCCGCCTTCGTTCAGCTCGTTTCCCGAAATAGAGGGTAGCTCTGGGAAAGGCCAAGAGACAAGCTCCGCTTCAGCGCTTCAGGGAGACTCAAGACACAAGGAAAAGGAGGGTGATCGCAAGAAGCGGAAACGTGACAGACGGGGAAAGCATGACCTGAGAGATGATGTTTATACCTTTGGCAATGACCAGAGAAAAAAGGCTGAGGAAGACTTTACTCTCAGGACCAGCCAGCAAGATGTTTCGCAGCCGACCTTCTTTTCCGATAGGAAGGGTGACAAGCTGAGCCTGCAATATGGAGGCAACTACTCCGGGGACATCCCTAAGTATCACTTAGTTGGATGTGCGTAACGTTCGGCACAACTCGATAACAACTAATAATGCTGAAGGGGGTAGGAAGATTCTCGGCCTCTCGAAGGCTTGGACGGCCGTGCATCGAAGC
>QFDW01006742.1:0-10849 GCA_003315895.1 Lactifluus rugatus
AGATCGTAATGGACAAGATCCGTTGGACAAGCTATATGAAGAAGTTCTCGAAGGGTACTTCAAGCCGCATGAAGCACAGATTTTATTTCGTTCGGTCATGGGACAGCTTTTTGCTGCAATGGAACCCCTCTCCCTCCAATCCTTGATCGCTCTGCGACGGCATGCTGCCATCGATGACCTCGAGGATTCTCGTCCTGTCGTCCAGATGCTCCGCCACCTCGGCTCCCTTCTGAGTAACGTGACTTCATCTGATCAAACGCATCCCATCATCCCTCTCCATACCTCATTCCGTGACTTTCTGACCAGCAAGAAGAGTGATGTATTTTATGTGGACATCGGGGATGCCCACCGTCAGTTGGCACATGCCTGTCTTGGCTTAATGCTGGACAGCCTCAGATTCAACATTTGCAAACTCGAGTCGTCATATTTTGCGAACGGCGATATTCCTGACCTTGACTCTCGAATCGCTAACCATATTCCACCTGCTCTGTCCTATGCCTGTGTTTTCTGGGACGATCATTTAGAGCATGTTGCTTTCGAGGAGGATCTCTTCGCGAAGCTTCGATCCCTGTTCGAGACGAAGTTCCTTTTTTGGCTAGAAGTGCTTAGCATCAAGAGTAGTGTGGGCCTTGCTTCGCCAGCGCTGTCATCTCTGAGGACCTGGTTGCGGTCTGACCAGCAGAAGGTCGGTACATTCTATAACTCAATATGACATGTGGTGACCATTGTGTAAAATCACAACAGCTTTCCCAAACGGAAGTGGAGAATTTGTTAGCATTTGTAAATGATGCGTCCACGTTTGTGCAGTACTTTGGGATGGCCATGGCACGGAGTGCTCCCCATATCTATATCTCTGCATTGCCTTTCGCGCCATCTTCTTCCCTCGTCCTCAAGCAATACGTCAGTCTATTCCCTCACACGTTATGCTTGGAACGTGGGCAGTTGTCTTATTGGCCGGCATTGGAAATGACGATTCAAGCACACGACGACACAGTCGAGTCGGTTATCTTCTCACCAGATGGGCAACGCATTGCCTCAGCCTCGACCGATTGCACAATTCGCGTGTGGGATTCCACAACGGGGGAGCTCGTAGCGGGCCCGTTTTTTGGACACGTTAGTTGGGTCAACTCAGTTGTATTCTCGCCGGACGGTCAGCATATTGGTTCGGCCTCGAACGATTGTACGATTCGGGTGTGGGATGCCACAACAGGAGAAACCGAAGTGGGCCCGTTTACTGGACACACTGATACCGTGTGGTCTGTTGTGTTCTCACCGGACGGGCGGCGTATTGCCTCGGCCTCGGGAGATCACACAATTCGAATTTGGGATGTCAAAACAGGAGAAGTAGTAGGCCCATTTATGAGACACACCGATTGGGTCAGATGTGTTGCATTCTCGCCGGACGGGCAGCATATCGCTTCGGCCTCGGACGATGGTACGATTCGGATGTGGGATGTTACAACAGGAGGGCCCATAGGGGGCCCGTTTACTGGACACACTGATATCGTGTGCTCTGTTGTGTTCTCACCGGACGGGCGGCGTATTGCCTCGGCCTCGCGAGATCACACAATTCGGATTTGGGATGTCAAAACAGGAGAAGTAGTAGTGGGCCCATTTATGGGACACACCGATTGGGTCAGATGTGTTGCATTCTCGCCGGACGGGCAGCATATCGCTTCGGCTTCGGCTGATTGTACGATTCGGGCGTGGGATGCTGCAACAGGAACAGCCATAGCGGGCCCGTTTATTGGTCACATTGATGTGGCTTCTTCTGTTTCATTCTCGCCAGATGGCCAGCGCATTGCCTCGGCCTCCTATGATCGCACGATTCGTGTGTGGGGCGCCACAACCGGTGAGGTAGCGGGCCCGTTTACTGGACACACTGGTTCGGTCAGCTCTTTGGCATTCTCGCCGGACGGACAGCGCATTGCCTCGGCTTCGTTTGACCACACGATTTGCTTGTGGGATGCCACAACGGGGGAGATCATAACAGGCCCATTTACTGGACACACCGATCTGGTCAAATCTGTTGCCTTCCAACCGGATGGGCAGCACATCGCTTCGGCATCAGGAGATCACACGATTCGTGTGTGGGATGCCACAACAGGAAAGGTTGTAGCAGGCCCATTTATTGGACACACTCATTGGGTCAACTCTGTTACATTCTCGCCAGACGGGCAGCGCATCGCCTCGGCCTCGGCAGATGAAACCATTCGCGTGTGGGACGCTAGAACAGGAGAGGTTGTAGCAGGCCCATTTACTGGACACACAGATTTTGTCAGATCTATCGCATTCTCCCCAGACGGGCAACGGATCGCTTCTGGTTCAGCAGATTGCACGGTTGGCGTGTGGGATGCCACAACAGGAGATGTCGTAGCAGGCCCCTTCACAGAACACACTGGTGAGGTCAACTCTGTTGCATTCTCACCAGATGGGCAGCGTATCGCCTCGGCTTCATACGATGGGACTATTCGGGTATGGGATGCTGCAACAGGAGAGGTCCTCGCGGGTCCGTTTATTGGACACGCAGATTCGGTCTTCTCGGTTGCATTCTCACCTGACGGGCAGCGTATTGCCTCGGCCTCGCGGGATCGCACGATTCGGATGTGGGATGCCACAACAGGAGAGGTCGTAGTAGGCCCGTTTACTGGACACACAGATTGGGTCAGATGTGTTGCATTCTCGCCAGACGGGCGGTACATCGCCTCGGCCTCGGGAGATTGCACAATTCGGATGTGGGATGCTGCAACAGGAGAGGTAGCAGTCCCATTTACCGGATACACCGAAATGGGCGACTCTGCATTTTCGCCGGACAAGCAGCACGCCCCCTCTGCCGAGCACAATCGCGTGGTTTCTGTGGAGAAAGTCAGAAGAGAAGATATCCATTCTAGGAACAAATTTCTGATCAACGGTGATGGTTGGATGTGTGGGGACGAGGGAGAACTTCTTTTATGGGTCCCTCAGATCCATCGGCCGTATCTTCAGAGATCCAACACTGTGTGGATTTCAGGCAAACATGAAACTTCCCTTGATCTCACGAAGTTTGTACATGGATCAAATTGGGATACAGTATATGTTCAAAATTTATCTAAACCATGATAGAGTCAGTTATATGCAATGATTGTTATCTCAGAATTACTGTACAAACAAACAGCACACTGTAGCAGTTATAAGGTAGTCACTGGCCTGTCTATTATTATACAGTATAATACCAAGAAATGTCTGAGTGATTTCCTGGAGCGCTCTCAAGATTCACTCATACTCCTTAACCTCTACACACCACCACTAGCAATTGTGCCTCTAAGGACTGACTCCCAAACTCAAGAAAAGATGAGGGAGCCCAAGAGGAAACCGTCGAAACGCATCGGTTGGACGCCGAATTGTTTCAACCAGGCTCCGGAAAGATACGGACAGGTATCTCCCAAACAATTAAAGTTAGTGCCATAACGAGGGCAATAGTGTCATGACGTTGGATAACGGATAGGAGTGGGTTGCGAGGATAGGTGCAGGAAAACCAGGTCCGACAGAAGCCTGAGACAGGGTTGTGAGTCACCAGTCACCAGTATTTTCCCAATATGGGTCATTAGAAACGGCTCCAGCAGCCGTCGAGCCGAACCGGACTGAGCCGGGATGACATCATAGATGTTACACGGAGCACATAGGGTGTTTCTGTTTGTCAACTCCCTTTCATTCCAAACTTCATGACCGTGCAGTCCCTAATGATCTCGTTAAGGACCGTCCTTACAGATGCACAGATGATGAACACACAAAGGTGGTAGATAGGCTCTTGGATAGGTTAATCAAGGCTGACCGTGACCGTGACCGTATTCACCATTAACCGCAGTGACAGTCTTTGCCTCTACACAGCAAATACTACTATCACTGACCTTGGAACCAGGAATAGCTTCAGGGCGATCGGAGATATGAATGAGCTTGAGCAAGTGCCGTAGATAGCAGAAAGAACGGTGGCCTTCACGAGCACTCGCCAGCCAGTGACAACGGCGAAGTCCATTGGTGCCTTAACATCATCAGCGAGGAATCTTGAATTTCTCCGGTTGATTGCCCACCAGAGCAAAAAATGCTTCCAAATCACCCATAGAAACAGAGAGTACAGGCCTGGTGGTATCATGAACGTTAAAGCTCCAGGGGCTTCTCGTCATCGCCGAACTACAACCGCCAGTAGGATGCCTTAACGCGCTTCAAGTTGTTGCGACCCTGAATAACACCATGGATGGGTGCATAAGCTGTGACGACTGGTACTCGAGCTGAAGGTAAAGAGTAACGACGCTGTCCTGGCGCTCTTCAAGATACTGATGAAGCAAGAGGAGTAATCGTGTTTGATGTAAATGGCGAGGAAGTCAAGTTGATGCTGGCTAGAAGAGCGTGCAGCGCGCAGTAGACGGAGAGATAATTAAACTGATCATCAAGCACCCCGGTGATAAGCTTCTAGCCGACACGAAGAGCAAGGACACAGTTAAGGGGTTTGTAAGATGGTCTTGCACAACAAACTTAGACGTAAAGAATGCGTGCCACCAGGTCAGCTCAGCAGAAAGGACCTTGAGCCAGTCCTCCATGGCTGGGACAGCGGCTTGCACGGTTAGCTTGACCCCATTGCCAGTCTGCAATACGCCAACACCCAGGATAAGGGAAACGAGGGAAAGACCAGAATTCTACTCTCGTCTCCACCTTAGAAGCGATCTAATACCTTTGCTACGAGACCAGTGGAACGCTGGGACCTCCTTAATGAGCTCATCCTGCTAATGCCCAGAGAGAATCCTATGACAGGATTAGCTTCGCTTCGCTTGAGCACGATAAACCCTGTGTGATGTCGAGAAAGTACAACCTGTCTTTGTGGCCAAAAGTTATCCCTTTGCGGGGCGATACATTCAAAGAAAGTGGTGACATGCTTATCGTTTATCAGGGTTTGTGTAAGACTGACATGGAGGCTTTTGGCAGGCCGCCGTTAACACCATCAAAGCGGTCTTCGACAGTACAACCTGTCTCTCATGAGGTTGCGCAGTGAGATCGAGCCAGCGTTCTTCATGGGCAGTATACATCTGTCGTACCACGCAGTAAACAGCCTCCCCATAAGTCGTATGGCCACGATCCTCGACAACGTAACCATCCTTCCTGCCGGGAACCAGGGCTTGAGATAATACGGGTTAGGCCTCTTAATTACCTCCGCGCAGCGCTCCTGGAATGAGGCTCCACGCTTCTTGCGATGAAGCTTGAAGACTGAATCATCAAACACAGTCCAGAGATTGAGAACGCAGTTGTTAACTTTAAAAGTGGTTCTCCTAGCTCAGAGCGCACAGTGATGATACCGCCCGTGTCCTTCACGTATGCCAGTGTACTCTCCCATTGCTCACCATCAACACCCTACACAACAAAAATGGAGATTCTCGACCGAAGATGAGGTGTGCCTCTTGAGCGACCATAACGCGGAAAAGAAATCCGTTGAAAGGCATCACCTCCGTTACAAATGGCTTCGACCAGTCTCCGGAAGATACACTGGCAGCCAAGGTGTCTTCGGAATCACCAAAGCCGGATCTTTGAGTGAGAACAATATTGTAATGACAGCGGATGCTCGAATATCTTGATGACGTATGAGGAGCCAAAGAGAGGCGGGCGTGATAAGAGGCCAGAATGAGAGGGTGTCGGAGGACCGGGATGGTCAGATGGAGAATAAGGAGGCTGGGAAGCGGTGGTGCCGACTGAGGGATAGAAGTGAAGAAGCTATATGCAGTTAGGTTTTCAATGACAAATGTAAGCGTCATGACAGGATCTAGCCAGACGTCCTCGTTCATGATGTTCTCGAGGCTTGACAATGAATACATGTCAGGCAGACAATATCCGGAAAGGAGGGATACCAGAGCACAGTGCACCTGTAAATGCAGCGTCAGCACTTCTACCCTCTCTAGGACTCCACAGTCCTTCAGGATACCGAAGGGACGGCCATTAGGATGAGTGACAAGGAATGAGAAGTGGGGTGTGGGGTGTGACTTGGATGTGTGGTTTCAGGATGTAACAGCGTGTGAAAATTAGGCGAATGCGTTCCTAGAGTGATGGCAGTTGCAACTGTGCCCCCTCTTTACAGACAGATGGGAGAAATGTGATGAGTCACTACTTGAGGCCTGAGGTACAGCTGAACAGGGAAGACGCGGCAAGACCAGCGGCGCCGCGCAGAAGGTCACAGCTCCCAAAAGAGGAAAAGAACAAAATGGCTGAAGCGAGCCGAGACATTACAAAATCTATTCCGAGTTGCTAAGCCATGCTACGTTTCGAGACGGATTCCCTCACACCCATGGAGATACTGTAACATCCAACTCAGGCACCAAAGCCCTGCAACTTGGTTGGGGAGATCTTTAGAACTGAATTGGATCACGTTGTAAATTCAAGTTGCCCGCAGTCGATCGGTCTCTCCGACATTCCCCCGTAATCGATCGTTACTACAGTTCAAGTCCCCGAGATTCAGAAATACCGTGACGGTCCTTCAGTCGTCCTCAGGTCAGCGAAATGCAGCCAGGCTTGCTCCCACTCCAGGTGACCGGTATGTAGCTATCTTTATGATTCTGCTCTGACGAGTACTAAATTCCTGTCCTCCGCCAGTCCTCAGAGCGTATAACCTGCCCTGAGACGATTTTATGCTACATTGACCTACGAGGAGAGAACATGGCGGACAAGATCTATGCGGAGCGTGGCTCAACGCGTGGAATGGAACGAAAATGCCGACACATTGTAAGAAATGGAAATGTCATATTTATATCCCTATATGTACCACTGAGTCTCTCGCAGTGCTGTACGACCACTCTCGCGTGTTACAGTTTCTGTTTATGCGGAGAAGACCATGACGAAAGATATCCTTATCGGAAGGCAGGAGATAGTGTGTGAACTCCGACACGGTTTGTCTATTCGAATCGATATTGATGCATCTGCAGAACTCGATATTGTTTTCAGCAGAGCTGAGGGCCATGCTTTGCATCCAACGGAGCCAGCCACATTCTCCTTAACAGTCATCATGTCAACGAACGCGAGTCCCTCACTGAATGGAGCAGTCAACACCCCGAGACCTACAACGGCAGTTCCAGATGACGCCGTTGCTAAACGAGTGGCTGTACGTCCTATTATCCAAGCCAACAGCGAAACCACGCAACTTACGGCAGGTACCACTCCTCTATCTCCTTTACCCAGACGGGTGACCTTCTCATTGAGAGTAGTACTCCAGTACGCTCAGTAGCGGACACCCAGACAGAGATTTCACGTGCTACTCTTCGTCGCACCGAAGAAGCCATCAATACAATGAAAACATGGGAAAGCGCTGTTCATGTTATCAAGTGGGTGATGGATATCGTCGGTCCAATCGCAGAAGTATGCTTAATATCGTCTTTTTGCATCCGTCACTGAGCTAAGTTGCATCGATCAGCTGAATCCCTTTGCAAAACTAGCTTGGAGTCCTCTCTCAAAGATCCCTAAGGTGTCTCTCCTTTCCCTGTTGGAGGACATGGAGCACTCACTCTTTTCATTTCCACCACACCAGACTTTGCTACGACAGGTTCAGCGTGATGATAACATCCATACATTGCTTGAGGCGATAAGCGATGCGTTTGAATTTGCAAAAGAGGCCGACACTTTGAGGAACATCAAGCCAGAGTCTAGGCAAGCAGCAATCCTTGAGGAGATGCTGGAATGCGTCTCCGAATGTGCCAAATTTATAGATCTTATGCGGAGGATGTGAAAGTTGGTACGTCATCTTCCCTTCTCTCGTTAGTCATTATAAATATGGAATTTCCAGGAAAGCGGACGTTGAAGAATATGGTGGGCCAAGTTGATGACGAAATAGAAGAGTACCGCACCAACCTGGTACGACTGCGAGACAGTTTCCTTGTTCGTGCTGCTGTCGCCACCGAAGTTGCTGTACTGGAAGCCGATGAGTAATTCTGGATAACCGTCCGATCGTCGATCTGACATGGGGGAACCCAGATCTGGGCGCAATAATCAGAGAATTGCCTTATAAGGGAGGCTGGCGTTTCGGCGATGAGAAGCGCTGTCTTCCATGCACACGCGAAGATTTCATCGTTAAAGGGGGTCGAGAATCCCAATTCTAAGCGTGGGCCTGCGCTCCTCGGGCAGGCAGGCACAGGGAAGTCGTCGATTGCACATGAGATCGCACGTCGCTTCGACAAGAAATGTCTCGGCTCCTACTTCATTTTTCTGCGTAAGGAGCAGTCGAAAGACGAGGCTCACCAGCTCTTCACTACGCTTGCATGTGATCTCTCTGATCGCTACCCTGCGTTCAAACTTGCTCTCGGCAGGGTCATTAAGGATAACTCGTCTCTTCGTGGCACTCGAGACGATCGTACACTTTTTGAGTACCTCCTTGAACCGCTCAGGAATCTGCCACTTCCTGGTCCAATTCTTATCGTCATCGATGCGTTGGACGAGAGTGGAGATACAGTCGGCAAAATCGGATTACACACATTTCTCGCTCAACATCTTCGAGGCCTTCCCCTAGAGTTCCGCATCCTCGTCACCTCAAGGCCGGAGAATGGTATCGAATCTGCGTTTGTCAATGCTTCATCTGTCGACACGCTCTATATGGATGATGCCAAACTGGCTGCTAGGACGGAGCAAGATATTGGCATGTATCTCTAGACAGAGCTCCCTCCGGACGTGTTCAAAGATCATGGTGTCGAACTAGCAAAGGCTGCAGAGGGCCTATTTCAGTGGGCAGCCGTTGCATGTGGGTACATAAATAGCCCTCCTGCTAGTTTTGGCTTCAGCGAGAAGAAGTGCGTACAGCGCCTGTTAGGACACTCCCGAGATCGCAATGGACAGGATCCGTTAGACAAGCTATACGAGGAAGTTCTCGAAGGGTACTTCAAGCCGCATGAAGCACAGATTTTATTTCGTTCGGTCATGGGACAACTTTTTGCTTCAATGGAACCCCTCTCCCTCCATTCCTTGATTACTTTGCGACAACATGCACCCATTGATGACCCTGAGGATTTTCGTCCTGTCGTCCAGATGCTCCGCCACCTCGGCTCCCTTCTGAGTAACGTCACGTCATCTGACCAAACGCGTCCAATCGTTCCTCTTCATACCTCATTCCGTGACTTTCTGATCTGATCAGCAAGAAGAGCGACGTATTTTATGTGGACCTTTGGTCTGCTCACCGTCAATTGATACATGCCTGACTTGGATTAATGCTCGGCACCCTCAGATTCAACATTTGCAAACTCGGGTCGTCATATCTTGCCAACAGTGATGTCCCAGATCTTGACTCTCGAATTGCCAAATACATTCCACCTGCTCTATCGTATGCCTGCGTGTTCTGGGACGATCATTTAGAACATGTTCCTTTCGAGGAGGACCTCTTCACGAAAATTCGATTCCTGTTCGAGACGAAGTTTCTATTTTGGCTAGAAGCGCTCAGCATCAAGGGCAGAGTCGGCCTTGCTTTACCGGCATTGACATCTCTGATGGCTTGGTTGCGGTCTGACCAGCGGAGGGTAGGTACGTCATATCATCGAACATGACATGTAGTGACTATTGTGTGAAATCCTAACAGCCATGCCAAGCGGACCTCGAGAACTTGTTCGCATCTGTGAGCGATGCGGCCGCATTTGTGCGGTACTTTGGGATGGCCATGGCAAGGAGCGCTCCGCATATCTATATCTCTGCTCTACCATTCACGCCATCCTCTTCCTACATCAGCAAGCAATATCGCGATTTATTCCCTCATACATTGTGCTTGGAGCGTGGGCAGCCGTCTCATTGGCCAGCATTGGAAATGACGATTCAGGGACATGACAAATTGGTCGACTCTGTTGTCTTCTCGCCAGATGGGCTGCGCATTGCCTCAGCCTCGCGAGATTGCACAATTCGCGTGTGGGATTCTACAACGGGAGAACTCGCAGCTGGCCCATGTCTTGAACACACTGATCAGGTCAACTCTGTTGCATTCTCGCCGGACGGGAAGAGCATCGCATCGGCCTCTGGAGATCGCACCATTCGGGTGTGGGACGCCACAACAGGAGAGGTTATAGCAGGTCCGTTTACTGAACATACCAATTGGGTCAGATCTGTTGCATTCTCACCGGATGGGAAGCGCATCGCGTCCGCGTCAGACGATCACAAGGTTCGCGTGTGGGATGCAACAACGAGAGAGGTCGTAGCGGTCCCCTTTACTGGACACACCGGCTGGGTCAAGTCTGTTGCATTCTCGCCAACCGGGCAGCGCATCGCTTCGGCTTCGGACGATGGCACGCTTCGGGTGTGGGATGCCGAAACAGGAGAAGTCCTAGCGGGCCCTTTTACTGGACACTCTGAACGTGTATTTTCCGTTGCATACTCGCCAGACGGGCGGCATATTGCCTCAGCTTCAGGCGATCACACGATTCGGGTATGGGATGCTACAACAGGAGAAGTTGTAGTGGGGCCGTTTTCTGGGCACATCGATCTGGTCTTTTCTGTTGCATTCTCACCAGATGGGCAGCGGATTACCTCGGCCTCACTCGATGGCGCGATTCGGGTGTGGGACGCCGCAACAGGAGACACTGCAGCAGGCCCATTTACTGGACACATGGATCAAGTCTTTTCTGCTGTATTCTCGCCGGATGGCCAGCGCATTGCCTCGTCGTCATTCGATCGCACGATTCGTGTGTGGAGTGCCACAACAGGCGAGGGAGCGGGTCCGTTTACTGGACATGGATAACACAATTCGAGTGTGGGATATCACAACAGGAAAGGACGCGGCACGCCCGTTCACTGGGCACAGTCATTGGGTGAGATCTGTTGCGTTCTCACCAGGTGGGCAACACATCGCCTCGGGCTCGCGAGATGGCACGAT
>QFDW01006860.1:0-13939 GCA_003315895.1 Lactifluus rugatus
TCGCGGAGAGGAGGAAATGGAGATTCTGAGATGGTGCGGTGGTGGAGGTGTTTTGAAGGATGAATGTGGCCATCTTGGTGTCGATAGGTTCACATGAGGACTCGGATCACATGTCTAATCTTTATGCCCAGTGAGAAATCGGTTTAAGTAAATTTAATCTGGCTGATACTGATAAATATTGGTTTATGTAAATTGAATGTGCTAGATAATAATAAATATCTCTTCAAATTAATTCATCTTGGTTAATTTAATTTGAATATCATTTGATCACAATTGAATAATATCAATCGAGTTAGACAATAGTACCTATAAGAACCACGCTACAACACATCCTATTTGACTGCCCCCTCCACACGAAGGCCCGCAGAGCTACCCTAAAAAACTTATCACTAAAACACATTTTCTCCACGAAATACGGAGGCCATGCCCTAGGTTGGTTCGTGACCCTCTCCCAAGCAACCCTCCGCCCCCTCCCCCCAAGACCTGACCCTCCTTGAAGGAGTTCATTGGGTAAGTGAAGTCGCCTCAATTTTCCGAATCCTGACAAATTCCGATACCCTACCATCTGAGCTACCATACGAGAATTAATACTTAGAAAAACAACTCTGAACACTCTTACGCACTAATTCGGTACTATAACCTTAAACACTAGAGTACCAGTACGTAGTCTTGTCGCATTTATGTGGAGACAATAAACACCAATTCTAATAATAATAATAATAATAATAATAAATCGAGTTAGACAAGATTGATGGGTTGGTCTAATAAAATTGAACAAAATGTATATGGCGTGTGTGCGATGGGTTTTTTCAATGCATGGAACATTGGTACATGTATAGAGCACCTTGCCAGCCCATTTGGAGTCTAGTCACATGGACAGGGCATATAATCACATGCCCATCTATGCATGCATAGTCACGCAACGTGATGGAATAAGTATACATGTACCTGGTGCATGTCCTAACAGGCTGCCTATCGAGACCAGGATCCACAACTTCCCTTTATGTCTACATCAAACACATCAGAGTGTGTCATATGGTACTGTTCGTGCTCAAGGTTCTGTAAGGAAAAAAAGGCAGTCTCTCAGACAACTTTCAACAAGCATAGACCATTCTGGGAGGCTGATGATGACAAATATCATTGCAGACACATATTTGGGCTATCTGGGAAATCAATGCATCTGCAATCTGAAGGAGGCTCAGTGGGTGGTGTGTGCACATTGTCACACTTGTTGTGAAGTCCCTCTGAATATATAGTGAAGCACATCAGTCACAGAAGAGAACAAGGACTGCTGTTGATGATGGTCAGTCTGTGGGGATGAATATATGCTCACTAAGGCATCCATCTCCCTGAGATACAGTATGATATGAGTGAAATTGATGTGAATCCATTGTACTGAGATCTCGCGCCATACATAGGATTTGAGGCACACTACACAAGAGCCTGCTACTCATTCTGATGCTGAATTTGACTCTGTACATGATCAGCAATCCTGGTCAGATGACCAGATGCCTTCTTCTCCTGCTATCCAGTCAGGGGATGCATGTGATGTGCTCCCAACTCACCACCCTGCTGCTATGGCCAATGATTATGAAAACCTTGATCCTGCCACTTCTCTCACTGGCAGAGATGCTGTCCCAGACGATGCACCTGGGCAATTTAATAATTGTGGGCCTGATTCTATTGTCCCTACTGTCGCTGTGCTTCAGATGGCAGTCCATTTCATCAATGAGCTATGTGCAGCAACATTGGAGTGAGATCTGCTGTCAGAGGAAACCCACCAGTGATTATGCTCTCCGGTCACATCCCAAGTAGATTTATTGGACAAAGACTTGCACCTGTGTCTGGATGTGTTCCTTGCAACAACAAATGGGTCTGAAGAAATTTACACTAATACGATGGCTGCAATCCAGCATTACTCTCTGGAGGCAGTGCTATTATCTCATGCACAGATCAAACAATGCATTCTAGAACCTACAGGGGTTGTGTTGGTCATAACTGACATGTGTATAAACTCCTGTGTGGCATTCACTGGTCTATTCAGTGACAGAGCAGTCTGTCCTGAGTGTGGAGAAGCACACTTTGAACAGATCACACAAGGATGAGCTCAGAAAACGCGTGCACAAAAGCAATCAGTCACTATTCCTGTTGGCCTGCAAATCCAGGCTCAATAGCGAAGCCCAGAGGATGCATACAACATGGGCCATCGTCGGCATGCAATGGAAGATCTTATACACAGGCTCTCCCAGGGTTTGTCTATTGATGAGTATACTGATGTGTACTGTGTACGTGCATTCACTGAGGCTGTCATTGATGGGAATATCAAGCCAGATGACACTGTCCTCATGCTATCTGTTGACAGTGTACAGCTGTATAAACACAAGCAATCGGATTGCTGGATCTATGTCTGGATCCTACTTGACTTGCCCCTGGATGTGTTACAGCTCGACAGGGCTGGTTGCCAATGAGGCAAGTTCTGTTCTGTTCAAGTTTCAAGAGAGACGGAGTGGCATCAGTGATGTTCACCTGTTAGAGTTCTGTTCTTGGTTCTTATAAGAAGCAGTGACATCAACAATGCCCACTGGTCAATGTTCTGGAGTTTGTGATCGGAGTTCTGGTCCGATCCAGTCCTGGCTTTGTTAAGTACTGTGGAGCTGGCGAGTCTGCGAGTCAGAGTTCTGGTCCAACTTGGGTTCTGGTTCTGAAGACAGCGACTAATGATTAAGCCTGCCAATCTGAGCCACTCTTGGGCATGCAGTATGTTGCTGCCTAACTCTGAGGGCATTCTCCTACTGAGTAGAGAGGCCTGATTCTGATATGCTGCCTACGGACACGTAGAGTGGGTTGTTCTGTACTGGATCTTCTGTCAGTTGGACAGAGAGGGTTGGTCGTTCTTGAAGGAAGGAAAGAGAGAGAGAGAGATGACACTAGAGTTGTTGTCGATTCAAATGAAGCTAAAGCTGAAGCTGGGGTTATAAGCTACCCAGCTGAGGCCTACTTATACTGTACATGAAGATCACCTAATAGGTGAAACAGGGTTGTTGTATCTGAAACACAAGAACTTGGGAAGCTGTTTGTGAAAGAAGCGTTCCCAAACTGAAATGGGGATAGGAAAAGGTAACGTTCTGAAACAGGGGAGAAATAGGTAGAAAGGTAAAACTGTAAGTTCAAGGTTTCTGGAATCAAAATAGAATTGGGAAGAGGAAGAGAAGGGGGAGGTGAGAAATGGTGAAGCAACAGGTGATAGACTGGGGTTCCATAACAGGATGTGCATTACAAGAAGAAATGCATATTGCCTAGGGGGTTCATCCCAGGTCCACACAAACCAAAGAACCTTAATTCCTTCCTGTTCCCTGGGCTGCACCATCTTGCTGCTCTTCAGTGAGATGGGATCTGGATCTGGGATGCTGGAGTGGATTGCATGTTCACATCATTCCCTTATTTTTATCTGGGCATGGCTGATGGCCCCGGACTTTCTCAGCTTAATGGACAAGTGGGACACCATGGTGTGCTTGGATGTTGCCTATATTGTGGTCTTAGGGGCCAAAATAAAGATAATGATCCACACTATTATCCTGCAATGCTCAAGCCAGTGAACTATGAGATCTTGGGCTGCAATCACAATGACATTGATGTCTATGCACTACCAGAACCATCTGCCACTCTGTATAAGGAGGGCTTGTGCAGATTGCTTCAGAGTTGTAATGATACACATTATAAACACAAGCACAGGGAGACAGGGATCTGTAAGCCTAGTATATTCAGTGGGCTTCCCCCTCAACAATCTCTCCCACCCCCCAAGTGCTTCACCATCGACATAATGCACTTGATTTCACTCAATCTACCTGATCTTCTGCTTGGGCTCTGGCATGGAACAATTGACTGCAATAAAGATGATTCAAAATCTGACTGGCCTTGGATGTGTCTCACTGGCAAGATCTGGCAGAAACATGGCCGCGAGGTTGCTCTATGTACTCCATGCTTCTCTAAATCCTTCGATCAACTGCCTCAGAACCCTGCCAAGAAGATATCCAGTGGTTATAAGGCTTGGGAATTTCTAATGTATCTCTTTGGGCTGGGACTGGACTGCTATTGGACATATTGCCTTGCACTTATTGGAGTAACTTCTGCAAGCTCAGGCTTGTGCAGGGTGTGCGGATACTGCACCAGAGGTGCATCAAAACAGCACAGCTTACTATTGCTCATTCACTGCTTCTCAAGTTCATTGAGGAATTTGAGCTGTTGTACTACAGTCGACTTCCCACAAGGCTGCACTTTGTGCACCAAAGCATCCATGCCATGGCTCATTTTGCCCTGGAGATGGTGTGCATTGGACCTGGGGTGTATATCCAACAATGGATGCTTGAGCGAACAATTGGCAGTCTTGGAGTGGAGGTCAGGCAGCCATCTAATCCATTTGCAAACATTGCAAATTGTGGACTTAGGCACAGTCAAGTCAATGTACTCAAAGCTATGGTCCCTGACTTTGACGACACCCCTATACATTTACCTTGCAGCTCCATTGCTCTGGAGGGGGGCTACATTCTTCTCAGGGAAAAAGATGATAAGCCCTGTCTACTTGGTGGTGCATACGCAGATGCACTTTGTGGTTTCATGCTATTAGAAACAGGTACTCTATCTAATGACTGGACACCAAAGTGTATTAGATGGGCAAGACTTTGCCTGCCAAACCAATAGATTTCCTGTGCACTGTGGAAGGAGCAGGAGAGGCTATAGACAGCTCAGACAGTGTGAAGCTCATGCAACGTCAAGGTGATGTGTGATTCCACCGATGCAATGTGAAACTAACTAACTAATACATTCAGATTCTATTGGATAATATCTACTGTGGCTTTGCAGAGGTCCACTTTTATTTCTGCAGCAATCACTCTGGTACAATGCATGCATACGTGCTGGTGTCTACATGGTCTGACCCTGATCAAGACTTCCTCAGAATATTGCATGGGGCATTATATGTGTGCACTTATAATGGAATGGTAGATCTCCATGTTGTTGAAGTCCATGCAGTTATATCTGTTGTGGCTCTGGTGCCTATGCAACCATCTGAGGGGGGGAATTGTACGTGTTTTTTTGTAGTTGAGAAACCTGGTTTGGATGCTCTTGTTATGGGCACAAGGTCAGACGATAGAGAATGTATTGAGGATTCATAGCTACAGTGTTTAATAGACTTAATGAACATTTTATGTGCATATACATATACATTGCGACTTAGAACAATCTTATAGAACATTATGTGGCCACATGCAATCTGCAAGATTCCTGTCCATAGTATATTAAATGCACATAGATTTGCTTGCGTTGTTCAACTCATGGCACTGTCAAGGACCCCTCGGTCTCATACTAGCATGTCTAGAGCAAAATACATGAGCCTACAAGCTGTTGCACCATCAAGGATCCCTCAGCCTCACCCTAGTGTCTCTGGAGGAAGATATATGGGCTCACAGCCAGACACTTTATCAGTCCAGTCTGGTTTCATGATAGGCAACAAGCCTTTCATTCCACTGTGCTCATTATCTCCAGTGCCAAATTCTGGGCCATCTCCCTCTACCGCACCCTCAAAATCATATTCCAATGCTGGAGTTCAGTGCAACATAGGCCATACCCACAATACTATCTCATGTTACAGCTCCACTGGGCCGGGTGCCAATGAGGCAATCTGGGGTTGACTCGACTGGGGGCTAGCAAGGTGATCGCGTTATCCTTCTAGTCCAGAAGCGTCCTTTGTAAGAGTTGAGGTGGTCTAGTTATCCTCAAGTCTTCTATGTGCATATGTTATGCGTTCCCAATGCTAGGGCCAACTGTCCACGATCTCCTTGCATTCCCAATGCTAGGGTGACTGTCCAAGGTCTGTTCTGCTAAGGTGGGTGTGTTGTCCTTAGTAACTATAGTTGGGGTTCTAACTACCCAGCTTTCTCGAGCTGCAGGGTCACTTGATAGTGACGACGTGCAACGACTCTACGGGCTGTGTGTGTGGACTGACCATGTCACAGAAGGAGGTGGGGGTAAGAGATAAGAGGAGAGGGGGGTTGAGCTGAGTTGGGGAGTTGCCGCTGGATTGACACAGCTAAGCAGAGAAAGGGGAGAAGATAGTGGATTCAAGTAAAACGGTAAAGACAAAGCTGGGGTACAAGCTACCAGCCTTTGTCCTACTTATACAGTTTCGTTCTGGTGAGTGCTTAAGGCCACTCGCTGCTAAGTATAGTACAGAGATAACAAAGAACCATGCGAGTGCTCAAGGCCACTCCCTACTAAATATAGTACACCACGAGGCAAGAGATACCAGAGAAGGTGAGTGCTTTAATGCCACTCGCTGATAAGAATGTAGTCGGGCATTTCAGAGATCAGTCCATGACAATACCCCCTTCTTTAGAAGCAGTGCCACCTGCCGCTAATGCCCAAAGTCCTTCCCTAGGCTTGCCTCGAAGATGATTCTCAAGTTCCTCCCAGCGCTGCCGACGGTGTTTGAAGTCATTTTGCGCCCTGGTTCTTGTCTCTGGATGGCAGCCTCCTCCGATATTGCCATGCCATCTAGGCACACAGCATATACCTAGGGAACATTTGCGGTGGGCCATTGGACAATGTAGACCTAGGTGACTGGTCCATTCGTCGCACCACTTGCAGTAGTACCTTCAGACTGGGGACAGGCCTTCTTGGATTGTGTTGATTAACCTCCCCCCTGGTGGGAGGTAGCCCAGGTAGCTGGCCCTGCTTTGTTCCACGGAGAGGGCTCCCCATCCTCCATCCAGTCCTCTTTGATAGAGCGTATGTTCCCTTGCCAATCTATGAGCAATGTAATCCATCTCAGTGGTGGCGGGGTTTGCTGCAAGGAAGCTCTGGCAGTTTTCATTGGTTTGATGGTGGGTAGGTTGGGCAAAATGTGCACGGATGTACTGGCGGGTGTCATCATCAATACCTCGGAGTAGGATTTCCTTGGTAGTCCCGTCTGGTTCTGCGACATGGACTTTCTGGATTTCTTCTGCCATTGCTTTCCCTTTTTCTGTGAGGCGATAGGTGTTGATACCATGCGCTTTGCTGGTGCTTGGTTGGCTGTCGGATCTTTCTCCCCCAAGGAGAAGAACTGGGGGTTGCAGGGAAAACCTGACTGTGCCCTCATTGTTGGTGTAGGTGTACTCTTCTTCTGGGGTGGGGTCTCTGGCCAGATCAGCAAGGGTGACCTCATTTCCTGTTTCAGGGTGAACAAGACTTGGGGCATCCTCGATTTCTAGATGTGGAGGTGTAGGCAGTGGCTCAGGAGTATTATTCAGTGTGGTCATGGAAGGGGGAACGTAAGGCATGTCTGTTGGTACTAGGGGTTCATTCTTGGGCTTTATATTCATTTTTCTTATCGCTCCGGGGTTTGATCAGTAGAACTCTTGCACCAGTTCCTCCACTTGGACCTGGTCAGCTGGTTCCCAGCTGTCCTCAGCTTGTGAATATCCTTTCCATCATAACACATATTGCAGCTTGCACTCTCATCCTGTCCGTCTGGATTCCAATACCTGTTCAACTTTGTACTCTGGTTCTCCTTCTATGATTTCCAGTGGTGGCATGTCGAAATTTTTTCCATGTTCCTCCATTTCCTTGTAAGGTGTTATTAGCAATGCATGGAATACGGGGTGCACCCCTTTCTTTTGCCATTGGTCTGGTATTTTTAGTTGATATACCACTGGGCTGATCACCTTTGTGATAACGAAGGGACCGTATCGTTTTGGTGCAAGTTTTGTGAGTGGGTGAGATAACTTCAGATGCTTCCCTTCTAACCAAACTTTGGTGCCTTCTTCATGTGGCTGGAATGCTCTTCTTCCCTTCTTGTGGATGTTCTGCTTTTCTAGCAACACTTGTGCTTTCTGGATTGCGCTCTGTGCTTGCTTCCTTTTCTCTTCTATGGCTTCTTTTCTCTCAGCCACACTGGGTGCTGCACTCATTTCCCGACTGGCAGTTATTCGGGGAATATATCCCATCAGGAGATCGTAGGAGGCAAATTTGGTAGTTTCGCTAGGCCAGGAATTGTGCACGTATTGTGCCATTGGTAGCCACCTTGCCCAGTTGTTCTGATGGAAGTTTCCGTATATTCTTAGGTATTGTTCCAACCACTGGTTACTGCATTCGGATTGTCCATTGGTCTGAGGGTGATAAGCCATGCTAAGATTTTGCACGACTCCTAACTGCTGGCAGACTGCTTGTGCCCACTTCGATGTAAATCTGGGGTCTCTATCAGATAGGACCTTCTTTGGCACTTCATAGTGTGGGAAAACATGTTTTACATACAATGCAGCAACACCTTCAGCTGTGATTGTTTTGTTGCAGGGCAGAAAAAGGGCAGCTTTTGTGCAGTCATGGTCCATGATAGTAAGGATACTATCATACCCTTCGCTTTCTGGCAGATCTGTGATGAAGTCCATAGCTATAGTGGCAAAAGGCAGGTTTCCATGTTTTGGTGCGATTGGTACCAGAGGGACTTTCAGCTTGGTAGTGCCTGCTTTAGTGCTTTGACAGACTGCACATCCTTGCACATATTTCCTGATAAAGTCGGCTGCGTGTGGCCACCAGTAATCACCAAGCACTTTGCTGGTCGTTCTTGTTATCCCTGGGTGGCCTGCCAGCTGATGATCGTGATAACAATTTAAAATGGCAGTTCGTCTGGTACTACCAATCGTCCTTTGTGCACCCAGCATTCGTCTTCTAGTTCCATTTCTTTGTGCTTCTGGTGCCACTCCTCTAATTGCCACTCATTCTTCTTCTGCACCTTCTGCATCACTTCTTCCAAGCATTCATGTGTTGCTATTGCCCTTGCGAATAGTTCAGGTGGCAGTACTACCACCTCGTCGTGGTCATTAGTTCCTTGCTCATAATCAGGTCATCTAGATAGTGCATCCGCTCTGTTTGTTGCTCCTGGTCTGTGCACTATTTGGATGTTGTACTTGGCTAGTCTTCCCAAGTATCAGGCTACTCGTCAGTTTATTTTGTGTGCATCTCTGTAGTATCGAAGATTTGCATGATCACTGATAATGGTGTGCTGATGCTGTGAACTCAGCAATAGATGCCTCCAGTGTTCCAGTTCTCGCATTACTGCCAACAGCTCTCAGTTGTGGATATCATAGTTGCGTTCTGCTGGATTAAATGATTTGGAATGATACCCCACGGGTCTGAGGCATCCTGTTTCATCCCCTTGATAGAGGATCGCTCCAGTGGCATATTGTGATGCATCCACTTCCAGTACATAAGGCTTTTGGTTGTCAGGTCACTAGAGGACAGGGTTACTTGTTACTTTGTTTATTAGTTGCTTTACCGCCTGTGTGCATTCGTCCGTCCATTCGAATTTCGCCCCTTTCTTTAGCAAGTTGTTTAAGGGGCATGCTAGATTGGCGAATCCTGGGATGAACTGTCGCTGGAAGCCCAACACTCCAAGTGTACTTCATACTTCTTTGACAGTTTTCAGTGTTGTGGGCCAGTCCTTCAGCCCTGTCTCCTTGCTGGGGTCTATTTGAATGCTTCCTTTATCGATTTGGTACCCCAGGAAGTCTATTTCGTTTTGTTCAAACCGACACTTTGCTGGTTTGAGGAACAGCGATTCTTGCTCTAGGATGTCCAAGAATTCATGGGTGATTTGTTGGTGTAGCTCCAGATTGTGGGGCGTGGCTATCAAGACATCATCCATGTACCAATGTATCATTCGTGGATACTTGGCTTTAAGGGGGGCTAATATTCTGTCCATCATTTTCTGAAAGGTTGCTGGTGCATTGCACAGTCCAAACGGCATGACGTTGGCTTCGAATAACCCTTCACTTGTTTTGACTGCTGTTATCCACCTGCTTTCTGGGTGGATGCGTATGTTGTAGTAGCCGTCCCTAATGTTGAATTTGGATAGTAGATGTGCTCCTCGTAGTTGATCAAAGATGATATCCATCCTTGAAAGTGGGTATATGTCTTTTACCGTCCACTTGTTTACTTGTCGGTAGTTATAGACTGGTCTCAACTTCCCATCCTTCTTTTTAATGAAGAAAAATGGTGTCGACCAAGGGGAGTTGGACTTGGTCAAGAACCCCTTTTTTACTTGGTCATTAATCATTTCTTTCATCATCACACCTTCTTCGTCCATCAACTTGAACGTTTTGCAGTTTATGGTCTGTGGTGCTCCTGGTAGTAATGTAATGACATGGTCTTCTGGTCTTTGGGGGGGAAAACGCCTTGCTTCTTTTTCTGAGAAAACTTTGCTATGGCGTTCATACTCTTTGGGGATAGCTTGCTCGACTTGATCTTTCCCTGCTCATTCCACCATTTGCTGGCTGATGCTGACTTTGTTAATTTGTGTTCTCAAAGTGGCCCATCTGATTTTCCATCCTTTTCCTGTTGTGCTCAGGGAAATGGGTGGTCCTTTGATTTCTTTCTTTGTCCAGTCGATGTTAGGATTGAAGTCTTGTAGCCAGGGGTATTCCAAGATTATCCTGTCTGATCCCAAGTTTGTAATGAAGAATATATGATTGGTTTCCTTGTCTCCTTGGGTTATGGCTAAGATGCAGTAGTGTTTGATTTCACCTGCTTGGTTTTCGGTTCCATCGACATTATAGACCTTTTTGCTTTGTGGTAACTTTAGCTGTCCTAGTTTTAACTTGGTGACTGTTTGTTTGTCAATGAAGTTCTTGCTCACCCCACTATCCACCAAGGCTTCTTCTGTGGCCGTTTGCTTCATACTGTGGAAGTCTAATTGCATATTTATTGATCTGACTTTCGAAATACAGCATATGTTCGTTCTTCTAGCTCTAAACCAGGCCACCGGTCTCAAGCTTACTGAAAACCCACTTCATCGTATAGTTGGTCCATAACTTCCATGAACATTTCATGTCCTAGTTTTTCCCTGAAGGTTTTCATTGCTTCTAGTGGAGTTGCTTTCTTTTCTTCGCTTTTGATTTCTCGATTCTGGATTTGGGGAATCTGATTGTCGGGGATGGTCACTGATTTTCCCCGCTTCTTTGGGCAACTATAGGCCACATGTCCTTTCTGCTTGCATATGAAGCACCTTCTTTCACGTCCTAGCCTTGCTTTTTCTTCTGACGACATTGGCATTGTGACAGCATTGTCTACCTCCATAGCATCAGAGTCTTTTGGTACTCGGTTCTTTTTGTGAGCATATTCAGCAAGGAACCTTGGCATTGGATTCTTGTCTTTGCAGAACTCTCGCTCCCTTGTTATCTCGATGTAATTGTTGTGGCAACGGATGGCCGCATCTTGCCATTCGCGCAATGTCGTTGGCTTTGGTTGCTCTGTCCTGATGATCTCTTCAAACAGTCCTTTGGAGATCCCTTGTTTGAACGTGACTATTAGCCACCTGTCATGTGGCGGCCAATTTGCTCTTTTTCTGAGGTTATTGAAGTGCGTTATGTATCCTTCTATGTCTCCCGGCCTCATGGTTAGTTTGGCCAGTTCATTGTATGCATCTTCTTGCTTGGTAAGGTAGCCAAATTGTGCTTCAGCCGCTGTTTTGAATGCTGTCCAGAGGTCTTCATTCTGGTGCCCAATTACTACCACTCTTTCTAGCAGGATGTTCGTGTACTCTTCGACCCAAGTTGATACATTGGGTCCTTTCATTAGTGCTAGCACCATGACTACCCAGTTGAAAGGGACTCTTTCTATGTTGCTGTCCCAATTTTGGAGTCAGTATAGTCATACTTCATTTTTGAAAGCTTCCCAGCTCTTTCTATTGCTGGTGAAAGGAGTTGGGGGTGTCCCCCTCATCCCATTGTTGACTGGTTGTTGGGGTGGATTTCCACCACCTCCATGCCCTCCTCCAGGGGCGCCTCCTCCACCGCCATGGCCACTGCCTCCCCCTGGACCTCCACCACCTCTGTGGCTTCCAGATCCTGATGGGAGATTAGACGGTGACCCTTCTCGGTTTGGAGAGTTCAGGACTACTGTGGTTTGTGCTTGCGCCAATTGTATGTGAACTGGAGGGCTTCTTCTTCTTCCTATGACTGGTTCTGGTTCTGGTGGCCTCATGTCTACTGCTGGTAATTGTATTGGTCCCCAATCTGTTTCAACTGTGCACTTATTTGCTACTCTGATTGGGTCTCTGAGTGTGAGGGCTTGTATTGTGTCATCTATTGGGGATTCTTGATTGTATTCTCGAGGCTCAAGGCCTTCTTCTAAGCCTGCCTCATCTGTGTTGTAGACTATGTCATTGTCGTAATCAAGGTCTTCTTGATCTCTGTACTCTTGGTGATCTTGTCAGTCTGGGACATTGTTCATAATATGCTCCTCGCTAGTCATACGTAGACTAGGAGAGGTTTGGTACGTGTTGTGGGCTGCTGACCACAGTAACTCGTGCCAGTCATGTTCCACAAACTCGCACGGCCTTCTGTCTCTGTCTTGATCCATATAATGGTATAACACTGGGTGCCTTCTTCGTTCTAGGAATCTGATTTTTCCTCTTTTGTTTGGATCAACGTCTGGTTCTCTTCTTGGTGTGATTGGGACTAAGGTTTGTTCGGCTATCCAGGTGACTTTCAGCGAACGATCAGAATGTCTCGCCAGTCTCGTGGATTGATGATAAGGTAGTTGTCCCTGTCTGTTTGTATTAGGGTGCTATCAATGTCCCACTCTTCGTCGATGACTTCTATGGTTGCACAATGGCTTTGGTTTTCTTCTTCCAGTACCTCCCAGATATCTGGGTCTGATTCATAATTTAGTCTTCAGATTATTTCGTTTCTCCTATTGTGCAATAGCTTGAGGCTTGATATGAGGATTGCTACCTCTTCTGGTTCCGCTTGCTCCAATTCTAGGAAGCGGCACATCTGTTCTTCAGTTTCGTGGGTGGTTTCTTGCTGGCTCGTTGTAATAGCCAGGGCTGGTGATTTCTAACAGGTTGTTGATCAAGTTGACCTGGTAGGAGAGGATTCTTAGCTGATTAAACAGCTGCAAGCGTTGTGCTTCTTCTGGTGTTTGCAAGATAACCAATATGAGGTTCTGTACTTGCGCTCTGAGGATTTCCAGTACTGCCACTAGCAGCACTCATTTGTATTTGTTTAGAACTATGTGACTGGCCAGGGATGCCAGTTCTTTTAATGCTGATGGAAAGGGCATACTGACAGCCTACAGAAGTAGCTGTATTTGTTTGTGTGTGATCGAGGTATGTCATTTAGGAGGAAGAAGAGAAAGTGATGATAGGGCTCGTTGGGTTTAAACACAAACTTGTGTCTTCTTCCTGCTACTGGATATGGGCAACTCTTCACTCGCGGAGTAGCCAGTTTTGGGGGGTGATAGAAGCTTTGTCTTTTGTTATGGCTCCACTGGGCTGGGTGCCAACGAGGCAATCTGGGGTTGACTCGACTGGGGGCTAGCAAGGTGATCGTATTATCCTTCTAGTCCAGAAGCGTCCTTTGTAAGAGTTGAGATGGTCTAGTTATCCTCAAGTCTTCTATGTGCGTATGTCATACGTTCCCAATGCTACACTGTAAGATTAAAAGTGGTGGGAATCCTGCCAAAAAAGGGTGATCGGTGGAAAATACCCGCCATTAAATGGTAGTTTCGTTTTCAGTCGTTTTTTGGAGGAAAATGACAGTTGGAAAAATCATTCACTTGATGGATGATTTTCCTCAACTTCAATCATGTACTTTAGCATAAAGAAAATACAGCCAAAAAATGGCGGGAATGTCCCAACTGGGGACGGCCACGGTATGTGTGCCTAGTTTGACGCCGTGTCCATCAGCGCTAGCTCTCATCACCGTGACATTTAATTTACAACATATTAACAGTAATCAAAAAAGATGCTATTTTCCACAAACAAATTTAAAAAGTAGATACTATAGAGACTAAACGAAGTACCAGGGATTGAGTGTAGCTTGGCAGCAGAGGTGGTGATGGCTGGATCGCCTGTGCACTGCATGCACCCAGGCTTTTCGACCAGACCAGCCCCTTCCCGCCT
>QFDW01006887.1:0-11841 GCA_003315895.1 Lactifluus rugatus
GGGCACGACTTGGTAGCGCACCGGTGGTCCAGGGTCATTGACAGAGTACCGAGGATGACGGGATGAGGATAGGTGATGGAAAAATAAATGGGGATGGATGAATGGGGGGGATGTGTGGGTCCTAAGGCAGTGGTCACATTCCTTTGCTTTCGGTGAGATTGGGAATAGCAGGGACCTGTCGATTTATGGCACGAAATTCCTGCTCACATGACGATACTGCAGGGCCGTGCAGGCGGCATAGCTCGCCAATTCTGAGGAAATCTTTTGTACAAGGATTTCGTGATGGCATCGACCAACACCCGATCACAATACATTCTTTGCTGTACCATATAAATCTGTCCCGAGGCCATTGCTGGGGTAGGGAAGGAAGCAACTGAAGGATGCAGAAAGAAAAGATGACCGTCGAAAAGTTCCATGTTGAACCGGGGATAATGGATGTCCACATTGCTAATGGGCGAGAAGACATTGTAACGGAGGCCTCGAACAAACTGTCGATGTCCATCAGTCTTCGGCTTGCTATACGGTTGCCTGGCTTTAACCCTCTCCACCTGAGATGAGGAGTATTCGAGGCCTCCGTCCATCACAATATGGCAGGACTATTCGCAAATAACCTCAAGATCCGGTTGGTAGCTTGTACTTCAACGCGGGTCCGAAATCAAAGAGTGAGGCTATCCGAAGTCGGCAAGTGAAAGGGTGTGATGTTTCCAGAGTCGTCAGGCCTGGAGCCTTTACAATAAGCTGACAGACGAGCACTTGCAAATTGTCAGAAGCAAGCGCGCACCGGCTCTGTTACGCAGACAAATGCGCTACCTTCCGTAGAGCCTAAAAACTTGTCAGGAAGGAACATACGTTGTTAAAAAGAGAAAATATACATGAACCCAATAAGCACGATGCATGAGACAAACAGCAGACCGGGCGATATACCAATTTGGATCAAGAAGAGCATGTGACCGACATAGAAGAGAAATATGGACAGCGGGAGGAAGACCCGCAAAAGTCCAAGCATAGTTGAGGGTCGGGGAATAGCAAGTCTATCCGCAGAAAAGGATCGATGATGAAGGGGGACATAAAGATCCTGATGAGGTGGGGTAAGAAGGTAATGATAGGCCCAGCGCCTCAGACGTATCCCAAAGAATGTGCATACGAGACCCAAAATTAAGCTTAATGACAATAAAATATTAATCCAAACTGACGCGTCGGATTCAAGTGAAATTGGCGATGGAGGAGATTGTAATTCTGCACCGATGCTGGTCCCGTTCAGCATGTTAATAAAGTCGTGAGACATCTGGACAACAAAAAGTGCATCCGCTAGTAGGGGACTACATAGCATCTTGTTATTACCCCCAATGATAAATACTAATACCGTTGCAGAGAAAAGTCCAGACTTGCCGCAAAAAAAAGGTTCGTTCAATAAATGCGTAGTAGTGAGAAACGACGCACGAATACGAGAATTCCATCCTTGTCTTGTATCCAATCCTCTGCCAATTCTTTATCGCTTCGCATTTCCAGAGCCAGAAGGAAGGTCCATGAAGATGGGTCAAGTGGCGGATGACGATTGCGAGCTGCGCCATGGCGATTCATATCACCGAGTCTGCCGCCCTCGCCAGCGATGGTTGCAAATACTACATAACAGAGTAACGCCCGGGCGTGTCACACCCGCTGCTGCTGTGACTCGGATCCGAGATCATCCCATTATATTTATTTACAACCAAGGACTCTATTCGAGTGGGAATTCATCACTATCTGTGCTACTCGTAGTTGTGGGAGTTACCGCCTCGCAGTGCCATGACCTAGTAGTAGTCCACTTTCACCCACGTAGGGACTTGGAAGCGCCGGATCTGCATTCCAAAAGTTCCTTACAGGACAACCCGCCTGTTGCCGTGCAGTATCGAATACACTGAAGGTGGCGAGTATCTCTTCCCTCTCAAATTCGTTGTTGCTACTGAATATGCAAATTTTTATTGCAGTACACAGCTCCATTTCCCAGTGCGGGTAGAAGGTGCACATCCGTCTTGGCTGGAACTGCTGCGAGGCACCGCGGGGCAGGCCATGCGGTCTCAGTGGGTACTTGTACTGCATACGCGACAAGACGGGCGAGAAAATCACGCCCTCGCCTCTAGGCCGTATGGACGGCCTTTCTGTACAGGCAACGTCGTAGGCATGTACATATCTCTCCCCTGACACTGTACTCGGGCGCACGTCAAGCGCGAGCCCATTGCCATTGAGCTCAAGGGCCAGGACCATTTCCAGTCACTCAAGTACACGCAGTTCAAGAAGATGGTCACGGCGACCCTCGTTCCTCATAGATTTCTGCTCCTGTACCCCCCTCAACCAAGAAAACTGTGACGATAGAGAAGTGTGCCGGAGCGCGGTGCAGGCCCAGCATATGCGACAGCGTGCCTGACTCCTCC
This sequence comes from Lactifluus rugatus, assembly GCA_003315895.1. Taxonomy (NCBI): domain Eukaryota; kingdom Fungi; phylum Basidiomycota; class Agaricomycetes; order Russulales; family Russulaceae; genus Lactifluus; species Lactifluus rugatus. The sequence continues at coordinate 2,412 of QFDW01006887.1, forward strand.
CAGCCCCCGCCGGCACTGCGTCCGCTTGCCACTCTTCCAACCCCAAAACTTCTCTTGATTAACGGACAATGCTAGGCGAACCAATTTTATGATGGTTTGTTGGGCTACTTTTTGCTTATCTCCTTTGTCGTCGGGGCCTGTCTTGATCCCGGCCTGGACTTTGCCTTTCCCCCCGTACCCATTATCAACGCAATGCCTCTTGCGGGAGATGAGGCGCAAGGGCCACCTCGGCCAGTTCGGAATGCAACAGTGCTCAGGACATGCGGCCCGCTATGTGAGTGAGTGAAAGCGCGAGGAAGCTGCTCCCGCTGAAGTGTAGGTGCTCCTGCTGCAAGCTGTGCCACCGCAGTCCATGCTCATGCTCACCCCGCATCGTACACTCCACAACTTGAATGAGAAGAATCTATGTCTTTTACGGAGGGTGTCTTTGTTGAAGCTCTGCACATATGTCGATGCCCCTCCCATCGGCTGTGGCAAGGGCCGTGGTGCTACAGCTTGCTTATATATGTAGTTTATCAGCCTGTTTCTGCAGAAGGTGGGAATTACATGCCCGGGTGCACAATCATATGGAGCACTGACGAATGTTCTCAGAGAGAGATTGTTGGTCTCATGCGACTAGCTCCAGCTCTACGTTATCCAACCTTACTCTCAACTCATCAACCCAGGAAACTGTTGGTCGCGTAAATCATTTGATCAGTATATGACCCACGGATGACGCCTTCCAAGCAGAAAATTTTAATGAAGTAAAACTTGAAGTAAATTGTAAGAAACTAACTCATTTCGGGTCTGAACAATGTCAAGGCACAATCACAGAGACGTCAAGTACACACATCTTGTCATGGTGCGCTACAAGTGGTTTCTCATATTCTTTTCCCCTAGGGCTACTGACGAGGCGATTGAGTGGCTCACACTGGTTATCGCGTTGCGCAAAGACTCAGAAGCAGGCCCATTCCTAAGTTCACAAGGTTTGCATTGATTTCCACAGAGAACTAATTACTATTCCACAGAAAACCGATCTAAACGTTCCCGTCCACACTCACCGTTGTCATCTGCGGCTCCTCCAACGCCGGCTGACGGAAAGCCACTGTATGTGGTCTTGATAGTCAAAAGGTCGGGTTTCATTTACAGTCGATATCTTGCTTCATTAAAATCTACCCCAATCTCGATCGTCCCTCTCCCGGACAAGGACACTCCGCGAGGAAGTGCAACACACATAAGCGCCTACCAGGAGCTCCCTACCGGCGCAACAGGCATTATACCCAGATACGAGGTGTTTCTACCGTGCGGAAGTTATTGCTTCCCCGAGGGACATCCTGACCCAGGGACAAGTGGGCGTCGATCGATTGTGGAAGCATTGATGAATTGCGCTGACTAGGGGCAGAATTCTGGAACGACATTCTACAAAGTCAAATTTGAAGACGACGAAGATCAAGAACACATGATATCAGCAGCAAAAGTCATTGAATGGCCAGGGCAGTGAGGTTCTGGACCTGGTCGGCCTTGTACACGGTTCCCTTTGCAGAGGGCGCCTACTCTCATTCTTGTTTTGTATTGGCATTTCTGCAATCAGTCAAGGGAAAACATGTAGTCAGAGTTTGCTATGTCCGAGTCACTGTCACTATCATCACCACCCGTCATCATCCCGAAACTCAGCTCTTGGCGCGTGAGCGCGCTGATCAGAGACCACAGGTGGGCGGGACGGTTTCAACTGGAAGCTACGATTCACGTGCAAAACCGTGCTCAGGTACACCCTGCTCTTTGCACTGATGTTGGACGGATCTGGCAGACAATGACCCGGCCGGGAGAAACGAAGCAAGGGCCGGGAACGGAACTTAAATCAATGCATAGTAAGTTATACAAGGTTTGCGGGTCTAGTGCGGGCGACTTCTCAGAAGACACTACCTTATGCAGGTGCTGTAAGATACCTTGAGCGGTAGCATAGGTCTTGATTAAGGGCGAATTGAAGGAGGGGGCTTCGGCATTCTTCCGACCCTTTAAATCATACTAAGCAAACTACCTCGAAAAAATATCTTCGTATTTTGCTCCCATCTGGTGGCAGTGCCACTTGGAGACCTAAGCTGGAGCTAGACGACTCCATTAAGGATTATTTTGTTACCTGTGTACATATTGTTGGAAGTAAAATGCCGGACCAGTGTGACGGGTAAATGAGTGAAAAGCAACCTCAGTCATGCGAATGCATCCGGTGTGGCTGTCTGTGGGAAATTTAACTTGGGCAACCTCACCGTCTTGCCGCCTTGGGGAGCCATTTTTCGGCTGCATCTCCGGCACATGTTGTCACAGCTCACACTACGGACACGGAGAAGAATGTCAGGGTGTGGACGTATCTGCGGTGGCGACTCGTATGAAGGAGTTGTGTCGTGTTCTGGGTGATTGGCGAAAGGGGCACCAGTAGAATCCGTTCCCGGTAAGAGTTACTAACATTCGATATCAGACAAGCCACTAGATATCTTCTTAGGTACGTGAATTTCGTAAATCCTTCATTTCGTAACCACCCCTCAAGCTAATAACACTCAACGCCGAGAGCGCATGCTTATGGTACGGGTAAGCATCGTCGGGACTGAAGTTAAAGGAAACAGACATTCAGTTCCTAAGGTTCACACCCATAACAACGCCAAGAAAAGAACTTACACATCATAAGACCTTTGATGGGTTTGACACGTGTCCTGTCTATCGATCTGCGCGCAAGCAGAACGCGGAAGCTAGCCCAACCCAGAGTCAGACAGCCAAAGGCGATGGGGATGAGCCAGTATAGCGGCAGCAGCTTGTGCGAACCGCCGAAAACAGAATGGAATGGCGGTGTGTAGATGATGAACATAACAAAGGCACCACCAGCAAAGATCCCAATGAAGTTGTACTTGTTGCTAACTATGCTTTTACCGAATGGGAGACGGAACCTTGCCTTGACAGCAAAAACCTGAGCAAAGGGGATAGGTGGGCGTAAAATTTGAGAAAAAGAGTGTGCGTCTTACGTTGAAGCATTGAGTAAAGAATATTGACAAGTACACTGCACACGTTGGCTGTCACTCCGGTGTGTTCGACTACGACAACTGTATTACGTACCAATAGATTGTGCCTGTGCAAGTGCTTCGACTTGTTGAGCTGCACTCAGCGAGTGCCCCTTGTAATTGATAAAGTCCGGGCTGTGGTGGGTGAAGTAACCTGAGGTCGAGTTAGTCTAAGACATGGCCGAAGTTAGGACGTATAACTTGCTGCCGTTTTTCTGCGCCTTTCGGAGATCGTTCGGTGAAAAGCCTTTTTTATGAAAGACAATAAAGTATGCCAGCAGCCTGGGAGCTTGTGTATCAGTAGGTTCAAGTATACAACAAAATGACACTTACGATGCTATCGTCTCAATCATCCCTACTTCCAGGTATGCATAATTAAGGACCTTGCCATCGACAAGGGTTTCATCATCAGTCGGCTCAAAGTGATCGTTCCAGAAGTCGCGAGTGAAAGGGGACTTCAGCTTTCGCATGAGAACGGTCAGGCGACTTGGCCCTGCAGATTCCTGCGCCTCTGTGTCGTGGCCCAATGTCTTGCTGCGTCGCAGGGCGCGACGTTTGCGGTTCATGATCGAGCGTTCGTTCACTGTAGAGAAGTGAACGAAGTACATACAAAAGGGGGAAGATAACTAACCAGGCTTCCGTGGAGGCATTCGCATCAAGCTGTCCTTTGTCTCGGGCTTGTCCCATGCAAACGACAACTGAAAGTTGGTTTCGTCAGCGTCACCAATGCCGTCGCATATCATGGTACGAATATAGGGTAGATAGGACGTACAGCAACCAAAAGCTCGAAACCAAGATCTGAAGGGCTCTCGTCAACAACGGTACTTGACAGCAACAGATGTAACTTGACCTATCACAAGAATCAGGATAGCCGACAGCGGCAAAGGCACCGGAATGATGACATCTATATCAATGGTTAGAACCCGAGTTGACATTGGTGCCTAATGGACATACAGAGAAGTTGGGGAATGACCTCAGGAGTGGTGTGAGTGATCGTATATTGGATGGAGCGCTTCAAGTTGACGAAGATTTGACGGCCTTCTTGGACGCCTTTGACAGTGGAGGCGAAATTATCGTCTAGGAGAATCATATTGGCGGCCTCCTTAGACACATCCGAACCAGAGATGTTCATCGCAATGCCAAGGTCTGCACGCTTCAGTGCCGGAGAGTCATTAACGCCATCACCAGTCCTACGGAATCAAATTGAACGTAGGGGTAATGTGAAGTAAGAAGCCCTTACACTCCGACGATATGTCCCAAAGCCTGCGCACGCTTGACTGAAGGGAAACGTAAGGACTTTGCAAGGCATTCATGAAGAATAATGTACCAATTTCAAGCTTGTGTTGGGGCGACGTCCGCGCGAACACGATCTCTTGCTTACTAAAGACTGAATGCCGTCAGAGGTTAGCGCTATGTAACGGCGAGGAACTGCTTTTGGCCTACTCAGGTCCCATTGCCAGCCTTCGAGTGAGTCGATGTCGTCACCATGGATAACAACAGCCGATACTTCGTCGTCGTATATTTCCCGAACTGGCTGTCCTGTCGTCACACTGAGAGATTCTTTCGTGTCACCAATCATGAGATTGATCTTGCGAGCAATTGCTTCTGCAGTCTTTGGGTGATCGCCTACGGAAAGACAGCGTAGCGAGGAATAAATGAGGCGTGAAAAAGAAGTCAATGTACGTAATTAGCGCACCAGTAACCATTATAACCTTAATACCAGCCAGACGGAGTGTTCCAATGGCTTCGCGGACGCCATGCTTGGGTGGGTCCTCGAGTGAGATCAAACCCAAGAAACAGTACTCAGCGTCTGGGTAATTCACTTCCTTCTTGGAGAATGTGTAATCCGTTGGGTATTGGTCCTCCGGGAGGAGATACTGGGCACAACCAATTACGCGGTGACCACGTGAAGCCATGTACTGTATACTGAGGGTAAATGATAGATTCATCGCCAGTGCAAAGGGAGACCAAACGTTGTAAGCATCTTCGTAGCTCGCTTTGAATGCATCATCTATTGGAACAATTTTCCCGTTCTTCAGATAGGTCGCGCTCTTCGCCAGCACGCGTTCAGGTGCTCCCTTGATGTATGAGACAAGCCGGCCAGTGTCGTGGGGTTGATTCACGATAACCAGAGCCCATTTATTCATTGAGTTGAAGGGAACCTCAAATACTTTGGGGTGCTCGCGCATGTATGCGTCGTAATCCCCCAATGAACGACCTGCAAAACGTGCGAAGCCCGTCTCGGTTGCATCACCCATGATGTCGCGCTGCGCGAACGCAACGTCGGTGCGATCAAACTTGATACGCGAGTTAAGCGCAGCAGTAGCAACAAGTTCGCTCATTCCTGGCGCATCGATAGAGAAATTAGCGGTATCTTGGTCATCATTGTTTGACTGATATGCCGAAAACAACTTGTCATTGTTCCATAGGTTGGTCACCTGACTTAGAAGTGTGAGTCCTCGGGGTTGACATGGAAACTTTGGGTGTGCACCGTCATCTGATTCCGCGTGAGAGTACCAGTCTTGTCAGTGGCCAACAACGTTAGCTGCCATATAAGGTGAGCTAGCTGAGGTCAAAGAGTCAGCGAGTGAACCCACCGAGCCTGCAATACGTCATCAGTGACGGGTAGCATAAAAAGGACGTCACACATACCCAAAGTCTCCACTCCTTGCAGATCCTTGACTAGTACATTCTGGGCCGCCATGCGCTTCGCAGCAATGGACAGGCTGGATGCCGTTAGTATCAAGGTAGACGACTGTCAGTGCAAGATACACATACAGCAGAGTGACTGTGGACGGTAAGCCCTCGGGAACGAATGCCACGAGAATTGACACCGCGAAGGTGAATGTTTGTGAGGCCTTGCCCTTGTAAGCGGTAGTAATGCCCACAAGAAGGAACACAACGGCGAAGATAATTGCAATAACGGATACCATCACAACGAAGCGGGCACTACAATTTCAGACAGTTTTTCATTTGTTCAGCTTCCAATGTCTCGCCCCATTAAAAGAAGAGAAACATACATTTCTACTCCCAATGGTGACTTGTTTCCAGTCTCACCGCCGGTAAGCTGCGCGATTTGTCCTGTGAAAGGCATGTCCGGTGAAGGGCCAAGCGAGTCCAAGAGCATGACTTACCAATGAGTGTACGATCTCCAGTCCGGACGACGACTAGCGTTCAGCTGAGCACATGTCAACGCAGATGCAGCCCAGGAACTTACCTCCCCAAGCTTCGCCATTCACGACAAGAGTCGAATTGAAGGCCTATCAGCTCCTAAATGAGTCGTATGAGCACACGTGACAAGCGTAACGTGTACCAAATTATCAGCTTCAACCGGACGCGCATCCGATCCTTCATGATTAGCCCCACGTTCCTGTGGTTCAGACTCGCCAGTAAGGCTACTGTTATCGACTTTGAGATCCGTTGAGGCAAAGATGAGCAGATCTGCCGGAGTCTTGTCGCCGATACGCTGGGGGACTATGTTGAATATCACTGAGAGGGATGGTACTAAATGACGAGTACCAAAAGCACGACATCTCCCTTCACAAGGCCGGCAGCCGGAATACTTGAAAGTGCACCATCGCGCAGGACGCGACACGATGGCGGAATCATAGCAAGGAAAGATGCGAGAATTGCCTCAGATTTCTGCAGTTGGTAGAACTCGATAAACGCGTTGAGAAAAGCGACTGCAATGAGAATGCCACCGAGATAGGTGTTCTGGATGTTATTCTGCGAGGCGCAACGTCAATATTTGTCGAGGTAGTGAAGCACTTGGAAAGTTCACGTGAAAGTCGATACCGAGAAGGACATACTCAAGAATGCCTGAGATGATTAGAATGATGTTAAACAGTGACTTGAGACAATCGAAGTACTATCAAACATTCAGAAAACCAGACCGCTAGATGCCGGGGTGTATGCAAACCTTCTGCAGAGCAGACTTCTTCTTAGGAGGTGTGAGCGAGTTGGGCCCATCACGCTTCAGACGCTCTTCTGCCTCTGCAGCAGTAAGACCAGTAGATTGAGCGGGATCGACCCAGTTGAAAGATGTGCTGAGTAGGCTCTCTATCTCATGGATTGGTCGTGAATGCTCGGTGATGTCGACATCCCCGAACTTAGTGGCCTCAACTGCAGGTTTATCCTTGACGAGATGCTCATAGCCAGCGGCAGCAAGGCGAATTTCTTCCTGTGTCATTTGTCGCCTCATCTCAACACCAGTTGGCCGTGACTTGTCTTCCCGGTAGTGACCATCATCTCCAGGAAAGGCAACGGTACGCTCAGCTACTTCGTCGACATCCTTGTGAAGGCTAGGGGATTTCTCTGGGTCTGACGGCTGTGTGTCCATGCCAGACAGGGAGATGAAGATCGACAGACACGTCTGAACCTCGGTGAAGGGGCGGATTAAAAGGCCTCGAGGTCAGGCACGGAAAAGAAAAGATCGTAAAATGCTCTGCGAAAAATACGTATGGAGCTTCCATGACGTTTGTCGCCACCTTGTAACCTGGGGTTGGCGAACAGCGCAAATACCTCATATCACGTGTTTTATCGTAGAAATGCCTATACAAAAGAAAAAAAATTCGGCAATTGCTAAATATCGACGGGTGGGTAGAGAGCGGGTGGTCGGGTACTGTTCCTTGCGCGCTATTACGAGAGAGACATAGATACCCGACTGTCAGAATGGTCAGCGGATGAGGGATATGGCCTGGGCTGTCTCATAACCGTTTCGTATCGAAATTCTATAGCCCTCTTTGAGCCTCGTCTCTTCTGATCGATAAACGAAATTTGAGCTAAGTTACTCCTATCCGACATCTACGGCTCGTAGGTAGTCTCATTAACTTAAACAGTTTGAGCATTGAACATTAACAGAGGAACTTTCATGAAAATGGTAGCCCCTCTCCTTACTCCTGGCTGCCAAAGTAAGTTGGAACTAGAAGTACTGTACCGTAACTGAGCCCTTGGGTCGTACCAGGGCGGGCCGTCTGAGCCGTGACCGCAGGGCTCGACGTACACACCGAGCATTTCTCTCCATTGACTCGACTCCACGAGTTGCCAGCGTCACCACTATATCCCTTCCAAACACTTCATCTTCGCTTCACGAGGCACCACCAATATTTTTAATCGATCCTCTTCCTGCCTTCCCAACTCACTGCCACCAGTCTTCGGCATGCCTCCCTATCAGCCAGTGCATCGGCAAGATGGCAGTCTTGCCGCAAACCTGGCAAGCATCTTGGCTTTTCTCCAACAGCAAAGCATAGCATTATAACCTTCTGAACTGCGATCCAGGGAACACCACCAAATAAGCACCGCCCTAGCGTTCCGCCAACTATCGGCGGATCAGAGGTTGGTAAGTCAATCTTTGAAAATGGAACAGCCCCCAGTTGAAACCTCTATTTGAGCGTTCATCGTGGTCGTCATAATACTTGCGGTTATTGTCATTGTCGCCAGCATTGGGATATACTGCCTCCTCCGCTATGGCGAGCCCTCGGCCGCGGAGCGCACTGCACGCCGCAAATATTCCATCCGCGGCCATGGCCGACGCGCGCATCCGCTTCCTATAGGCCTTCCGAGTTCTTTCAGCGAGAAGATTAGCAACGTGTTCAAGGGCCGGCGGGCCGCCAGTGGCTGGGTTCCCGCGAGAGACGAGGAGGATGAGTGGGACACCACGGACGAACCTCTTCGCCAGCGTGAGCGAGGCCAACACCACCACGATGGACCATACGAGCCACAGCATCATCAGCAGCAGCAGCTGTACGACGAATTCCCGCGCGTGGCCTCCGCGCCCGCGTCGCGTTGCGCCACGCTGACTGAGCCATCGGAGACTGCTCCACTATCGCGCTCGGCATCTCACGTCGACACCGATGAATCACCCTCATTCTCAGGAGGTTTCGGCCGAGATGCATCCCCAGTTGTGCATGTTTCGGTTCCTGCCGCCGAACCAGAAGAGGAATGGCTCAACACCGACAACAACACGAGGCCTACCGTAAGAGGAGGCACCAGCGGAGGCTCCAATCCCGTGGCTTATTTCGCGCCACAGCCGCGCCGTGTTGGTCCTGACATTCCGCTATTTGCGGGCAGCACACCATTTCGGTAGGATGTCCAAAGTGTACATGTTTTTGGATGGCGATTTTCTCGGAACGGAATCAATTCTCCGACGTCTTTTTGTTTCCGATTGTTTTCTCTTCTTATCATGATTCTTTTTGTTGTGTAGCGGGTGATGGCGGGCCTCCATATCTCTGTATTTTCACGCTGCATTCCATTTCCTCGAATTACTGTATGTAGCCCTACCATAAGTCTACTCTACGATCTCATGTGAGCGCTCTGATCGCCTTGCATATATGTAGCTACCATAGTCATCTAGCTCGAATCTGGCAGCAGGTTGCCCCACATATACATCCAGGTTCCATTTCATG
>QFDW01006960.1:0-12711 GCA_003315895.1 Lactifluus rugatus
TGCGAACTCACCAGCCTGTGTGCATAAAGAACCTTTCAGTCATAGGGCATCGCTGCCCGACAAATCATTTGAAGGGGGGCTTGGGAGGTTCAATTAGCCAGGCGGCCAAGGCCCCGCTCTTATCTCTTGTATCAAAGCATACTAGGTAGGAACTTTACCCAACGAAAAAAAAAAGAAGAGAGCTGGGCTCGATCCTGTATATGATCGTTATCCGGTTCACAGTCAATTGTACGACTGTGATCTGCGACCGAATCTCACCAAACAATATAGGATTGTTAAAGTGGCGTGCTGCGCAGCTGCGGTCACAGTGGGAAATTTGATGGTTCTTGCGATCACGATCAGAAGGTGCTTTGATAACACACCTGTCGGACCTCGTACTCTCTGGAGCACAACATCTGAGGCTAATATCCAACATCTGCGTACGTGTGTTGTACTGCGCTTACAGTACAATGCTCCTCTGGGACGCAAAGCATGACGAGTAATTCCTAAGCGCAAGATGTAACGAATGGAAATCCTCGACGGTGGCCTGTGCGAACCGGAAGCAATTCAGGGACCGATATCCAGGGAGTCTTGAGAATAGATTCCACATGAAAACTGTCGCGGAGTATCAGAAAAGGGGGTGGGACAAATGGTAGAGCAGACCCCATGGGGACAACTACTCATCAGGTGTTCCAGGGGAATAAACAAGTATCCTTAGCGAGGAATGGTTCTGGAGTGTTTTTGTACAGTTCCCCATTCTCCTCTCATCGTTATTTCAATGACGGTACAATTTTGATGGTCCGACAGTTCTGTCATTAACAGATTGCTTCTGAGCATATTTTTTTATGACCTGTGGCGACTTGGGTGGCTGCTTGCAAGACATGGATACCAAATACTTGACAGGCGCTGTCAATTTCAGGATACCACCCCAGAGACACCACCCGAACGAATCACCGTCGGTATGGCCGGTCTTAAAGATTACACCCGGGCGGAGGGACATGCCCCTGACTACCAAGGACGAAGCGTGTAGAGTGAGCACAAACATCGAAATAATCGGTCATCAGACCAAGCAGTGAGACGTTAAACGCGAGGAGCAAGCCACAAGTGGCGGTCGATAATAGTATTGCCAGTGATCATGATGGTGTGGTCGCGATGTGATCGCACGCTGTTAGCACTCAAAGGTCCGAGCACCGGGCCGGGCTGAATTTGCTCTTGCTCCCTGTCGTCACCACTTTCAACGATATTTGGCAGCTCCCTTTCCATTGCTTTGCTTTGGCCTTCTCCATTTTTCTTATTATCCAACGCAATTAACAGAAATAGCTCTGGCCCCTTACATCACAAACACACGAACCTTATAACCTTTGACAGTTATGGCCTCTTTGCAAGATATACCATACGATCTTCTGCTCTCTATCGCACAATATCTCGACATCGAGGACATCTATTCTCTACAACTAGTACGTATAATCAATAATTCTCCCTTTTGTGCAGACATGAAAGCCTCACCACCTCGCAGACGTGCAAACACCTCTATTACGCGCTCCTCACTCGTCCAGTATATCGGGAGATGGCTGTCAGCCTACTCCGGCGGTGTCGCGCCCTCCCGCTTTATGGTTTCAGGCGTCTTTCGGATCTGTCTACGGATCAGCTTGTGGAAGTTGTGAATCGTGCAGTACAGCTGGAACGTGGTTGGCTTACGCGCACGCCTCGGCCTGCTGAGAACGCGTTCATACCCGAAGGAGAAGATTCGCTCAACGGGGCTACCAAGACCGCCGATGCTATCAGATGGGGGATAAAGTCAAAATACTGGTACAAGGTAGTCGGAACGCCGCCAGATGAAGAGGTGGATTGGCTTTCCCCCATCACAGCAAGTTACACGCTTTGCGCGACGAAAAGCGGTAGGGTGGTTTGTTGGGATGTACATCGTGATGTTGGCATCGCGGAATGGAACCCGGGAGAAAGATGGGAGTTGTGGAAATGTAGGGTTGAGTTTGACCAACGTATCGTATACTTTACGATGGCGAAAGTCTTATGCGGCAAGTAAGTCTTCTTCACCTCTCCGCTTATTTCTTTCCATCGTTGTGATGTCTTATGTCTCTCCTCGCTTCTAGGGATGACGAGAAAGTTATGCAATTCGAACTCATGCAAATTCATTTCCCAGAACTGAAATCTGACTCGAATGACCATATTACTCCATCCTTTTCCAACCTCCGATCGTTCAAGACACTGGGAATTGTTATGAATGTGTTCCTGCTGGACCCAGAAGCACGCTTACTCGCAGGATTCGTATGGATTAGTCGTTTCAACAGCATCGGTCTGTACGTGCTACTAGATTGGAACAAGGAAGAATATGTTTTCGTAGATACAAGTATTCAATGTGTGAGTCCCTTATCATGTGACGTCACTTGCCTCGCCAACTCATTCTCATTTTATTATCGTAGACTAATACGGCAAATTGGTCATGCATCTTGTGTGACGGCTCAATTGTGATTCACTCCGAAGAGGCGACCTTCGCGTGTCAGCACTTCTTCCCGCTATCTGTCCTCGCCCAACACGTTACACCCTCGAACCCATGCCACCAATTTGTACCACACATGACCACGCGACTCAAGGCTACCCGATCCGTCTCTCGTAGTTTCATATTCCCTGTCTTACCGCCCGAGTCCTACGTCCTTCCATTCCGCCAGCCCATCATCCAAAACATCCTCATCACCGGTCCAGGAAACCAGATTCACCCTATCCTTCTTCCTCAAGTAGAAGATCCCACTCCTCCAATGGATTTGAACAACCCGCCGAACCCATGGAGTGATCAGCTGTGGTACCCAGAGAGTGCTCACTTTGTGCGGCAATGGTGGCCAACGCTGCCCTCGGTGCCACGACTAAGCTGCACCGTTGTGCTGCTCGCGCAACACCACCCGCAGACCCATGTGACCAAGTACGTGCTCGCGCAGCACTACTTCACCGTCCCACTGGACTCGTCGGGTACGGAAACGGACCCGAAAGACGCGATGATGCGTATGTGGTACGTGAGCGTGCCGTTCGAGGTCGTCTGCGTGTCGGACCCGGCGGCGGATGAGGACGAGGACGCGTCAGATGCGCCACCGCGTCAGCGACCGCTGCTGGCGGTCGACTTTGGACACGCCGTGTGGCTGGAACACGTCCGTGCGGCGGACGACGAGGAGGACGAGGAGCCGTACGAGCGTGGACAGATGCGCCTCCGCTTCGTCTCGTTTCCTGGCGTGCGGCTTGAGGGTGAGGGTCGCGCGGTGCGCAGTGGGGTTGGTTGCCGTGGTGGCTCTGACGGAACGTACGAGATGGAAGGCGCGGCGCGGACGCTGGTGATCCCGAAGGAACTCGACTTGCATGATGTCGAGACGATCAACATCGACCAAAGCCAGGGCGCGGTGATATTATCGGTACGGCAGGGAAAGATATTCATACTATGTTATGAGTAACATCTCCCTCCGCTTTTTTTTTATATTTCACATGTATTCTTTATACAAGCAGGGACACATGACCATTTTTATCTTATTAGATAATATGCGACCCCACGATAAACTCGGGGTTGTTCTGAATTGCCGTGACTGGGTCTCAATCCATCTTTACGAAACCGAAAGCTTCTGGTGATTGGGTTCTACCACGAGACAAACCTATGGGTTACAGTGTCCCCGTGCTCATCCCGTAACCTGAGAAGCCAAAGGGATGTTCAGCGTCTTCATGCAAAGTAGAAGCCATTGCTATCGATGTAGGTTCTGGTGGCGGGAGATCCAGTTCTGCGCCATTCAATGGCTGTACTAGTATCCGAGCATAGTGAGCGCCCTTTGCAATTCCATTACATTGGGTAGAGTGCGTACCTGCTACCGGTACAGGTGACGAAGCGTCAGTAGCGCTTTACGGAACTTGAACAGGAAGCGAGGCTGGCCCACACACCTCGCTTGGGGACATTGTCAATTATGGAAAGCGGATGGATAAGGATTCCAACGTTACCTCAACCCCGAACAGAGAGCGCCAATCTGCGATGAGATGGTATATAGTCTGCATGCCAGACCATGCCAGAGTTGCACAAAGATCCCGGGAGAACACATCCATATACGAGTTGGCTCACGAGACTATCAGTACATGAGGTGACGCTCAATAGGCACAGACCTCTATCATACATTTCGAGGTGCATCCTAAATTTGCTTGCTCCAAGACTCGCGTTGATGGTCTTCCGGCATGCACAAGAAGTTGCTGCCAGTGGGTATCGCTCAAAGATGCCGAAACAGCCAGTGATAGGACGTAATAACATGGAATCATATGATTCCCGTTAATGTACCTATTTGTAATGCTGTAGGGAATTCCGAGTCTGCACACACCCTTTAGTGTAGGCCTAGGGCTGTAAGCCCTTCAGGGCACACTGGCCTTTGTGAGGCACAACTTCGGCATAACTCAGACAGGGTGGGGCCTTGAAAGTCATGTGGACCCGCAGGAGTCAGGACGCAACCTGATAATAACTACCATTTACCAATAGCATGTGGGTTACAATAAAGTGATGATCACTCAGTAGAATCAAACCAATTAGAGTTGATGGTGAAGCGCAGCAGATTGAAACATTCAGCAATGACTACCAACAGAAAGCGATAACAAGAAAACACCAAGTATGTGAACACAACAGAGGAAGAAACCAAAAAACTAGCAATGTGTGTGCAGCCTCCGGAACCTAGTAAGGTTAACAGATATACATATACATTGGTGACAATGAACATCAGGGACTCGGAACAGTGGCCCTTGGTGTCTGAATCAATTCAGTAGCGTTGCTTGCGGGAATGACTGTATCTGAGGGAAAGATGCTTAATGAGCACCCTTTTAATACATTTCATTGCCGATGCATACCTGGTGCAGGGACAGGAGCAGATACGGATGACTCAGTACTAGCAGCACTCTGCGGGATAGCAAGCGAGGTCAATCTGTGTTCATGAATCGCTAGCTATTGCGTCATCAAATAAATGTGTCCTATTTAGGCAAGTGGGGCAGACACATACCTCCAAGTCTACCTTTACCCGGATGGCCTCAAACTGCGACGAGAGAACATAAAGCTTGCATGTAAGACCATGCCAAATGGCAAGCCAGAGTTGCTGGAAAATCCTAGGAGAACGATGGCTCTCCATACGCAACCGGGTGAGTTTGTTTCGTGAGCTATATCAGCCAGTGAGGGTGACAACCCATGGATAACAGGCAATCTCATACATTTCAAGGTCGATCCTCAGCTGGCTTGCCTCCGGAATGGCACCAATGGTCTCAGCATGGGTAAGAAGGCGCTGAGTATCACTCAGCTGAGTCGAAACGGGTTGGATGATATAGCGGGGGATCAAGAATCGGAGGTATAGTATCAGACCATAGATTCCAAGGATGGAAAGACAGAAGCTGAAGACATCAATGGAAGACATCTCCTCAAGTCAGATGAAAAATGAGAAAATACGAAGTCGTTAGTGAGTCGAGTCGATATTGGAGAATTGTAGGGACAAAGTGGTAAAATTGAGAGGGTTTTCGTGGCTGTGCCCTGCCCAATACGTGGGGGTTTCGTGGCTGTGCCCTGCCCGTGCGTGATTGTGCCTACCGTAGATTAGCTCAGCAGTTGGGGAGCACTCAATGTACACGTGATGACCATGACTTAATCCCACCGTGTATAATAGTGAGAGTAAGGCAAAGAGATTCCAGCGAATATATTTACAGTCTAGCATCCAAGAGCAAGAGCTTCCGAGGCAGACATAGGCTTGTAATGCCCATTATGATAAAGAAATGAATCTGCATGTTGGAGAATGTTGGGGTAGAGAGTGGTTGGCACCGGATAGGGTGCTCGGGGAGTGTTTATATACCACTTTTTGTGTCCCATCTCCCATATTTTGGCCATCTCCGCACTACGGACGATCTAGGCCCGTACCCAAGTGTCCGTTCTAGCTCATTTTTCAAACTCAGAATCTTCTCCGACAGCAAATCTAACGGAATAGGAAGTCGAAGCCGGGTGATACCGCACAGTTTTCATCGATCAGGCATGTGAAATCACCCGACTAAGCTATTTCCGTATATGCCGTTGCTTTTTTCGCTCCAACCTCCTGGTTCCAAACTAGTGCCTTCCGTGCTCAAGAAAGCGCCCCTTACAGTATTTCGGCGCCAACAAAGCCAGACGACCAATCACCCTGTGATTCTGAAATTTGGAACACGATAACTTCCAGGCACTAGGCTCTGCCAGTGGGTTGGCAACCGTCAATTGATAGTCGACGCCGCTCTCTCGGCGTTGCTTTCGACATTTCCAGCGTCTGTTGACCGAGTAGCCTCCCAGGCTTTCAACTCGCGCTCATAATCATCCCACACCTCCATGCCTAATGGAACCCCGCCAAGCTCCCCATCGTCTGGGCGTGCTGAATTACCATCAGGTACCTTCGTTTCCGTTCCCCCTTTGGATTTTGTGTCCTCTGCTAGCGAGGCTGAAGATGCCGGCATGCGTACCGGCACGACTGCGCACTCGGCATACAGCGCCCCAGGCTTGAGCACTTCCTCTGGTGGACGCTTTCGTGGGTCATCTGATCTGACCTCGAGGTACTTGAACGGCGTCGGGAGGAAGAGCGCGTGCAGTGTGCACTGCAGCGCAGCCTTTGGTGATTTCGTAAGGAGACGGAAAAGCGGGTTCAGTAAGATATACCTAAAGCGCGTTTTTCGTTTTCGTCAGTCACGGGTTTCCCTTGGGAAAAAGGCTTAGCCACCTGGAGACGTTTACTCACACCATCATTCCTAACCATGAGACCCCACCACGGGAAGAGTCGGCGGCGAGCAGAGGCGCGACTACGTCCGTGCGGCTTATGCCCGGCGACACCGACACGGCCACAACGTTTGAACGTTGGTCCTTGTCGCTCACGACGGGTATGGACTGGGTATTAACGTCAGTGCGAGGTACTTGCGAGCCCGAAGGGAGAGCATCCAGGACGCGTTGTAGATGTCGCATGAAAATCGCCGAGCGGAGAGCACGCCGGCCTTCTGTTAGGAAAAGCGACGGCGACGACGATGACGACGACCCGCGTGACGGTCCAGACGGTGAGAACGCGCGCGCTGCTGCGGCGTAGAACGGGTTGATAAGGGTGATGAGACGTATGTCACGCTCTACGGGCGCAGCCAGGAGCAAGGGGAGAAGTAGCGTGATGAACAAGAAGGTCGCGCAGGACGCAGTCTGCCGTTGCTTCTCCAACTCCGGGCTGCGGTGCGAGAAGACATTGCCGATGGGCGCATATTCATGAGCAAATATGACCGCGTCCAGGCGCTGCTCCGACTTGCGGTAGATATCGCAGAAGGAGCGGATAGACGCAGGTGAGGTGAGGTCGCACTGTTCTGCGTAGATGTTCTCGTTGGACGACGTGCTACGGAGTAACGATACCAAAGTTGAAGCAGCACCGGTATCGGGTGGCTCAGAGGTGAGGGCTATAATGTGTGCACCACGTTGGGACAGGGAATCTAGGAGGGTCAACCCGTTGGGGGTGAAGGCTCCCTAAGCGAACATTGTGTCAGCCAGCATGTGAGGAAATAAAGGTTGACTCGGAAATGGAGACGCAACTGTAATGAGGATGGTACGACCGTGTAGGTCCCTCTCCCTATTTGTTTTTCGACCTTGCGCCAACGTGTAGATTGTAACAATGCCGATGACAGCCAGGACAGCATGTGTGTAGTACTCGCCTGGTAGGATGGTAGATCCAACAGCATATAGGATTTTGAGCACCATGCCTCCTTCCCCGCTGAGATAAGTCTGTCAGTTTTCCCTTGCTTCAATATTATACACACCGGCACTGCTACTGCTGATCTCCTCCGACAAGGCTAAGAGACTGGTGAGACCGAATGGCACGATGGTTTGTTGGCGCACACAACCATCGGACATTAGACGGCTTATGTAATCCGGTACAATCACTTCCATGCAAAGTTGTGGTTCACTTCGACGCTGCTTTGAGCATGTCCCAAATCATCGATACTACGTTGTATACAATGCGTATCAATCCTCGTCCCAATTTCCCGCTTGCTGAGGGATTTTTGGACCACCGGCTGGCCGGCTCATGATGATGCTATCTACACTAAGAACTGAGACAGCGGCTTCAGTAGCCAGTCGAATGGCCCAGGCTTTGGCAGCCAACGAATCCACAATACCGCGCTCAGCAGCATTTATTGTTCCGTCTGTCTCAGCCTGGAACGAATTATGTAAAAAATGTCAGCTACTGCAAATGGAGATCGTGATTTCACTGTGGCTCACCTCAACATCGACGCCCCAAGACTCTCCGCCGGCCTTTTCGTGCTTTGCCAGCAATCGCGCCACGATTTCGTTTCCCTCTGCACCACCATGGGCATTCTCCGCAAGTGTACGGGGAATAACCTCCAACGCCGCTGCGAAGCGTCGGACGGCGTGCTGCGCAAGTCCGCGCAAGCCTGCGCCGTATGTATCTACCCGACACGATAGCGCGATCTCTGTCGCACCAGCGCCCGGCACGAGGCGTGGGTCTTTCAGAAGCGCCTTCAACGAGGCAACCCCATCGTCCACGGCTCGCTCGAGATCATCAAGGTGGTTCTGCGTCGCGCCGCGCAGGACGATCGTCGCCGTACGCGTTTTGACCGCTGCGCCGACGGGCTCCTGTCGTAATACGGTAACGCGATCTCCGCCGATTTCGATCGTCTCGCAGAAGTCAACGTAGCCCGCCTCCTCAGGTGTGGGGGCACCGAGACGCGCAAGTGGAGTTGCCTGCACGACACGGCAAAGCCGCCGCAAATCGAACTTGGATAGGACTTTGAGTACGAGGATTTGATGCCGGTTGAGATAATGGAGTGCTAGTTCTCCTACGCTCGTCCCCGCGATGATCACTTTTACTCCGGAGTCCGCAAGCTCTTTGAATGTCTGCCAGCAGAGTGAGCAAATGACAGAGATGCGTGTCCCGTTTGGATACCGACTTTTTCCATGTGCTTCTCCTCTCCTCTGGTGAAATTTAACATGTCGTCAGCACTTTTGATCAGGACAGTTCCCTTCGTTTCCGTCTGTGCAATGTCAATGGGATTCGTGAACACGGCGACCTTTGCTTGTGTGACCTTCTTGACATCACCTGTTCAGATCCAGAGATCAATGCAGCTGCCGGAAATGCTAGGGTCACCCAACAACGCACCTTCAGGTTCCCTGCCAAATACCATTCCTTGCACGACTTTGCTCCCGGCCAAACTACCTCCCATGATCTTGACCACCCGGACATTGTCAACGTTGAATGTTTTGGTGTTTTCCGGCATGACTGACAAA
Source organism: Lactifluus rugatus (assembly GCA_003315895.1). Taxonomy (NCBI): domain Eukaryota; kingdom Fungi; phylum Basidiomycota; class Agaricomycetes; order Russulales; family Russulaceae; genus Lactifluus; species Lactifluus rugatus. Next base: position 9,272 of record QFDW01006960.1, read on the forward strand.
GCAGCATCCGCGACAAGTCCCGCAAGGATGTCTTCGGTCCCATATTGTTTCGACGCTATGGAAGGGATGACAGCATGCACGAGAGCAGCCTTTGTCAATGGTGATGGAAGCTGGCTCGTTGATAAGGCTAGTAAAGAACGCGCCATGAGGGGTTGTCAGATCATTGAGATGGGATGAGACATACACTCGAGCTCAGCCAATGCTTTCGTGCATGCAAGTTCATAACCTTTGATCACCTCACTTGGGTGAAGACCCATAATTAATAAACTTTCTGCCTTTTTGAGTAGCTCTCCAGCGAAGATCAGTACTGTATTGGTTGCGTCTCCCATCTGGATCAAAGGTTCAAGCTAATGGCCCGATGGCATATAGATCCAGAGCTCACCTCTGTTTCTTGCGCTTGCGAAGCCATGACAAGTAGCTTCGCGGCTGGGTGTACTACCTCGATCTCACGGATGATAGTGGCAGCATCGGAGGTCACAAAGAGCCTGCCTAGATGGTTGATCACGAGTTTATTTCGACCTGTTCCCAGTTGACGCTTCCATTAGCACAGGAGAAGATATATTGCGTACCGTTGGGCCCAAAACTTGTTCTAACAAGATTTGATAACTCTGAGACAGCCTCAATGTTTCGCAAGACCGCATCCTCGAGGCCAGACATTTGCTAGGGCAAGAACCATCCAAAAATCATCAAAGAAAGAAACAGGATAAGACCCAATACCTTGTAGCCATCCTTAAAAAGCTGGATGTTATTTGCCTTGGGGACCTTCAACGACATTTTGGCGAAGGACAACTTGAATCACTGGTACGGGCGAGGTGATTTTCCTGAATAGGAACGGTTCACCGGTCCGTCCATCCCGCCAACGTCAGCCTACGTCACGTGTTCTATGTTACTTTCTTTACTTTTTTTGCTGTTACACTGGCACACCGCAGTCACTGCCAGTGTTCGAATCATTCAAAAGCTCGTACTCTTCAATGCTTTTTGAACAAAGAAACATCTTATGTGGAACTGGTTCCGAAGCTCCCCATGCAAGGTATAACGCGGGGTCCGAGTCCAGGGACTAGTTTTAGGTTCTGTCAACTCGGAGAGGAAACAGACCTCGCTGGTATCGAGAGACTCCGCTATAATCCGAGCTTAATCTGCTACGTCGCAGTTCAAAGTGACTGGACTTAACGCTGGGCACGAGCCTGGGCCTCCTCCTTACCCTAGGGATGATCCCAGTTGCCATTGCTCCAGGGCGGGGTGATCGATCAGCGCGTTGTCAAACGTCCCTTGTGCGTATGACCGACTTTGAAACGTAGTTTGACCCAGATCAATGATGTAGTAAGACGTATGTATACCCTACGTTCTTTTTTTTTGGTTCTATCATCCCCTCCCACTTCCTGCTGGTTTGGACGAATGTCCATTTTCCGTCCCTCAAGGGGAAGAAACTAGCACCACATCTTTGCATCTTGATTCTGGTTTTGGCGTCGTATGGACTCAGGAGTAGCGATCGTAAAACCCCTCGCGCATGTCGGTCTTTTGCACGCCTGTTCAGTGAGATATCCGATATCTCAGGCGACCGCAGTGTCACCGCCAGCTCTTCTGGCTGCCTCTTTCTTCCCGGAATTATTACATTTCGAGCGTCGATGTCCCTCGACCTTTTATATGCGCCAGTGAAGGGTTGGTACGACACCAAAGTATGTACTACGTTCCCCGCGATTCCCTAGAATATAGCTGAAAAGTCTGTGCAAAGCAATACGCTTAGCGTTGCTTATTCATTACTTGGAGGAATAGTCCATCGGGGTCTAAAAACGAGGACTGGGACTTATTTGTCGGGCTCACCAGATCACACCCCCCTTTAGGTACTGCATTGTGGCCGTGCGCCACGATGCTGTGTTGCGAGGATTATTCATTTGACCCCGCTCATCACTTTGCCTTCTTCCTGAACTCAATGACCTTCGCACTCATTCCCATTTCCTACTTCTTGCTCAATGGGATGAGCATAGATGATCTTGCCTTATTACTCGCCGTGTTTGCGATAATCTTCTTAATGTCGGGTGTCATCTATCGGGCCGCGGTAAGCTCGTCCTCTTTTCCCCCTCCAGCGACATGTCTTTGATTATCAATTCCAGAGGGTATTTGCCCTCCTCTTGATGGTACCTACCGCATATGTAGATTATCTGGATGCCCGTCTTCGTAGGGTCAGATACCTTTCGTCCTATGACTTTTGTACCATCGCCCTTGTCTGACCCTAATATTCAGGTACAAAACGAGGAAGGCGAGAATCTCCGCGCAGACTGAAGGCTCTTCAACTCGTGCTTCCACTTCTGGTACGTTGCATGAGTTATGGTATGCGGATACTGGTTAAAGTTTTGAAGGTCTTGTCAAGCGCCGAAGCTCGGACACTTCAATCGTCGTTCTCAAGGGAGAGCAACACGTATATGATTTAGTCGAGTTCAACGTGCGGTTTCGTTGCGTAGAAGTGCCATCAAGAGGGTAGGATACCCTTATACATAAGAGCAAATAACTTCACTGGGCACAGCGTCCTTCGTCGCGGATCTTTTTCGCTGATATCAGGTCCCCCCGGTCTGTACAGACTTCTTCGAATACGACCTTCTGTTCAGTCGTCCTTGACGATGATTCTTCGGCTGTTTATCCCAAAATCTTGCATTTTCACCTCCTCATCCACTTCTCTTCATACCCCATTCTAATCCCGAGACACCGTCTATCTTTCCGCGATAGAGCTTCAGTCGGCTACTTTCCCTCGTGGTCGGGAGTCTGTACGTCCGATTTTGATAGGTGTTACTGGCCTCGATATTTCGTTGAGAGTCGAAGAAGGCTCTTTCCATGTACTTTGTATAGACATATGTGCCTAGGGCTGGAATCACCGAGCTCGGGCTTACAGCTTATCCTTTCCCCTTTGATCGTTGGAGGTCTTTTCACAATTCGTCCTATATTGGTCCAAGCGACTCGGGGTCGCGGAACACGTTCAGGAGAAATTTTGACAGCCTCACGAGACAAACAGAGGTGCCTTGAATAAGGGACGAGAAGATGGGGCGCCCCTGTGTCATCGTGTGAGTGACAGCTAGGCAAGGGCAGCCTCCAATGTGGGTTTCGATATCAGAACAATCCCTGTTGTAGCATATGGCTCTGATGGAGGATAGGAAGGTACCGTAGGTATGTTACCGCAAGAATCCAGACAACCGCATCATATACGTCAAATAGAACTTGGTCATCACAGGAAAACCGTCGCGGGCAAACGCCAGGAACATCAAGGCGCTGATCTCATGACCGTCATGGTCGTTCACGGGGTACGAAGGCGTGCCGTACAATGCTTCGTTCGTCTTCATTCACGGTCAATGTGACCACCCAGCTAGATAACAATGTCTCTTTTCAGGGGGTTAGCGAAAATGAAGGACTTGCAGACCAAATATTTTGACTGGTCGTCATTAATAATACTC
>QFDW01006993.1:0-12310 GCA_003315895.1 Lactifluus rugatus
GTTGATACCACGGATTTTGAAGGGTAGATTTGCTGAAGCATGTAAGCCTAATTTCACTGCCGTACAGGCAGCGGAACATTCCGGAAAATGCCAACATAGTTCAAGTTCTCGTGAAAACTCTGTTCATTGATACAAAATCTATACACAGGCGATGCTATGTACAGGAGGAAACAGTACAATATTTCATTTCTACTACTTCGATTCCTGAACTGAACTGATGGGTCTCCAAACGGCAATTCTCATACCAACTCGAGCTGGCGGAAGAACTAGTATACAGATCGAATGGATGACGTCAATTGAGGAGGGCTCTGATCTCCCCACTGTCATGACGTGATGCCAGCTTGTCCGAGCCTGAAAAACGACGGGGTGGATCAGCACCCAATGCAACCAGACAACATGACCCCCGAAAACACAACCAGGAACTCACCCCCAATATGCTGCTGCTCTGAAGAGAGAGAGAAAAGGCGCGAGGCGCGTTTCAGGAAATCGAGTTGTGAGATATAATGTATATAGTGTTGTACGTACTGATGAAGATATTGGGCACAGACCTCTGGCCTGTTTTTTCTTCCAAGTAGTTCTGCAGCTCTTCACCGTCATCCCTCTCATCAAGCCTACATACATAATGGGGTTAATATATGCGGATATCCGTCCAGAACGCAATGTCGTTATACGTACTCGACGATGGTAGCTTGAACGTCAGCATAGCCTGTTGCAAGAAGGCTCTTGGCCCTCTTGCAATAAGGACACCAGCTCTTAGAGAAGACCACGATGGTGTTCCCTGCTATGGCATTCTGCATTGACGTCCATCAAGTTAGCAGATGTTATTGGATTGGTTTATAATGACACTCGCCTCGACAATATCCTTAGGAGAAGACATTCTTTGAGGTCGTTGATTGATACTGATGGTGGAAAGCCTACGCAGTAAAGAAGATAGGCTTATATATGCAGACGCGGGATAACTTAATGACGAGACTTATAATAAGCTGAGTAAGTTTGCAGCTGATTTACAGTAGTAAGCACGCAGTCACGCGTCTAGATCACGTCGTCAGGGGGATATTTACTGGATTACGTTCAGCAACGAGTACTATTGCGCAGCTTAGAAGGTCCAAACAATCTTCCCAAATCCAGCAAAGAATGTGGCTAAAGCACCATTAGCCATAACCCCCTGTTGTGTTCCATCATTTAAGCGGGCTGAAGGGTAATGGTGTTAGGATGAGCGAGTCCATCGTCCTTGCGAGTTGTGCGGTCTGTGGGCCGGATGAGTAAAGTAATAGATGAGAAAGCGAAGACGCGCCTTGTGCACAGTGTTTGCCCAACCGTCCACCTCCCATGCGTTCTCACGCTTTTCCTTGCGCGTCTGAAGACTTCTACGCGTTCGAGTAGGGTTAATCAATGCTCTGCATTTGAGCAAGGGGTACGCACTGGTACTGCCAGAGATGGTACACTTGGTGTAGCCGACCAACCTGTGAAAACCACGCGCCAACAGGCTGAACGAATCTCCTGCGAGCTTCAATTCCTTTCCGCCTACGGATCATAATCAGCTGTATAACAATAGCACGTAGCGTGGAAGGCATACCATGTAGCCTCCCACTCGAGCAGCGCGCCAGGGTTCAGCTGGTACGCGCGCAACTCAAAGATACCTCCCTCGTTGCGGGGCGGAGACGTCGGCAAGAAGGCGAACTCTTGCGCCAGTTGAGTAGCCCGGGACGAGACAAAAGGCCTCAACGCATCGTGGGCTTTTTCATGCTGAGAGGAGGTGAACTGTGCTCACAGGGTGTTCTCGAGGATGCGCGACGAACCTTGGAACCCGGAAACTTCCTCCACGCGTTGTCTAAGCCAGAGTAGTTCTCATACTCCAGGATGTGATCTAGAAAGTAATGTAATGAGCTTTATGCAACACGGCCTACAAGTCGACTACGTACAAAACGTGTCTTGTTCCCCAATGAATGCTTCGAAATTACCTGAAAGCTTGATCTGAAGCTCCGGATCGTCCCGCAAGCCGGTATAATATTGCTCACTACGTGTAATAAGCACTACCTACATTCACAAACCATACAGACTATAAACATACGCGGCTTTCTTATATTCCTTGATACTGTCTGGCTTGACTCGATGAACTGTGGAAAACGTGGATTAGAGGTACCGAGCTGAACGACGTCGTACGCGAAAGACGCACTTTCGATGCCATGGAGGTACTTCCCACGTCCAACAAGGCGGGAATGCTGCTGTACTTCATGCTCACCGGCTTCTGTAGCCTCTCGTGAGCCATGCAGAATGGACTGCGCGCGGGCGGCCGATACAGTCAGCGCGCGACATGTGGCGCGGGGCGAGGCAGGTACCTGGAAAGAAACAGCACGTCGAATACTGGGAACTGCATGTTGGGGAAGATTGAAGGCTAGGCGGGTAAGCATGTTGGCGCGTATGTGTATGTGAATATGTCAAATCAAAAGAATAACTTGAGGGTTCCCGGGAATACCGGAGTTGCGGAGGAGGGACTTGTGGAGAGCAGCGCCGAGCTTCGGTTTTTCCCGTCCCGTTTCCTTTTCAAGAAATGATCGCCTCGCCATGATAAGTGGCACTGCAGGGTCACTACATCTTAACGGCGAATGTCTCCATTTGTCTAATCATCATATCCTCTTATCCACATCTCATATTATAGCCCATCTTTCTTCTCTATCTCCAGTAAGACGTGCTCTGAAAGATCTTGCACCCGTCTCAGATCCACCCTGAACGGCTGGCACGCTGCACAGTGACTCTACAAGGTGGCTTCCTATCCCCGACAAGTTCACCTGAACACACGCAAGCTCGCTTAAAAGAGTAGTCTAACGCTCTATAAGTAAACGGACATCGGTGGTCTATATAGACTCACCCAGTGGTTCCCGACTAGTGATGTTTCGAATATGCATGTCCGGAGAATATGTTCTGTCGCATTATCTACCAATAATGCAATCTCTATGTGAGAATAGAATGGAGTGCGGTGATGTCCCGTAATATGTCCCAAGTTAATGGTATCGCCCCGAGCTGCACCTGATCAAGAAAATTAGAAACTTGCAGTCAGATGAGAAGGAAAGAAGGAATATACTCCGAAAGCTTCGGAACGCGGTATCCGGTTTACCATCAACCACAAATGAAGGGGGATAAGACAGCTAATGCCTCTGTCCGTAAAGAGTCGTAAATTATGTTCCTCCAAGTCTAACATATCTTGGGTACGCTTGCATGAGTGCTGAATTTCATTCGGGAGTCGGGAGTAAGGCAATAGTGGCTTCGAATAGACACGGTCGGCCAGAGCACACAGCCCGTCCCTGATGAGGAAAGATAGTGGCCCTTATTCTATGTTATCTAGGAGGGTAAATGGGAGTTTGCCACCAGTCACACGTCTCCGAGCTATCCCCACCTAGAAGTGTGTCCAGGTAATAACAGGCCCCCTGAGCTAGAGACATGTCGTGGTCATTCAATAAAACAAAAGGAACGTGGTAGACTGACGATGTGCTTCTTATTCCTCTCGTGGCCCTCATACTAACCCACGGTAAAAGCCTCGCCGCCACCCAATTCAATTCCTTGATCAAACCAGGTCTCTCCGGTAAGTGAGTTCTCAAGACAGTAAAATAATTGTTCGCCATCTTCACTTCTTCATTTGGGGGATACAAAAATTGCAATAGGGAAAGAGATTCCGACGCCAGAAAACGGTACATCATTATGGTGCCATGTCCAAGCCACGACAGTGATGTATGCAGAGTCCCATTATGTAAACCATCTGGAGGCACTGGAAAAGCGTTCGTGGGGGAAGGAGTAAATGTACAGCAAGCAGATGGCTGTTTATGTTCCATAACTCGCGTGTGGAATGCCTGAATGACCTCCGGGAGAATCAGATAGTCATCATCCGATGAGCAAAGCCAACACAGACAGAGAATGTGCCACCTGAACAAAACAGATTCTGTACCCGACTGCAAACATGCTAAAACTCATGCGTAGAAGTATAAACGCTCAACCGAGTTGATGATCTGTAAAACATGAGGTCTGTATAAGGTCCCCACGATTGAATCCACTGGCAGCTCTGGTCTGCAAAGGAGCGAAACAATGTGTTGCACGATTTGGAATCGCGTCTGGAATCCACTACGATGGGAACCCGGTGTCGATGTTGAATATCAGAGATTTCCCTAGAGTGGAGCCATTGCTTTCCAGGAAGTGGTACCGAGACGAAAGGAAGGAAAAAGGCACAATGAAAAGACTGCGGCCAACAGGGGTTGCTCTAGACCATGCCCGTGGAGACTGGCACAGGGTAAGTCTGTCTGTTATATCTTGATCCTCAGAACTTGAACGTGTTGCGATGCCAAAAATTCGAAGAAAAAAAAAGGTTGTGGGTAATGTATGTCTGCCAGAAAGCTTTATCTGTACACTTCTGCATCTTGAATATATCACTAGCAACGAACCGAAGAAAATGAGAAGAAATGAAAGAATAGAAAGCCGCGATGCCCCGTGAAGTGTCACCCATACATGCTTCAGGATTTGGGCTGTTTTGGTCGAAATGAAGGGAAACTTAAGTGGTACACCTCAGGCTGTCAGTAAGAACACCAAGAAAGACAAAAGGAGTTTACGGCCTAGTAGCTTTTAGCCAATCAGCTCCTTCGCATGAGTCACATGTCACGGTCATATCCGCTGAAACCAGATGCCCGTCACACGTCACGGTCCCTGATGAAAATGAAACGACTAGTGTATATGATCATGTGTGCGCTGAACAGATCCGATTATGCCTGTTTCAAAATAGTATTGGTGCATCGTGATCGACAGCCTGCGTACTAGACTAGTTAAGCGATGCAACTCACAGGATGGCTCAGACATTTGTGTATGTTCGTTGGCCAGTCCGAGTCCGCAAGTTTGTCGAGTAGACCAGGTGCATAGGACTATACACTGGCCCTTGAAATGAATGCCATCACCCGCCTTTCAGCGCTTCAGCTCCCAATATCTCTGTAGTTGGAAAGGACGCCTTGATGGAGTCTAGTAGGTCGAGGACTTGTGCCACATGAATCTTGTAGTCTAGGATCACAGCCTCGATTCACAGGATCAGGAAGATATTAAGAAAGTAACAAGATAGATTCATACAAGCGGTACTAGCTACGTAGTGTCCTAAGGAATCACCTGACAACTCTGTAAGGACGAAGAAACTCCACGAGAACAAATCTGTCGTACGTGTGCAAAATCTCAGCACAGTCAGCGACATAAAACAGCACAAGGATTTGAAACTACAAGAGCAAAGCAGAGAGAGCGAGACGCATCCCGTGGATGTCCTCGGCGCGACCCGGCGGTTTAGTGTAAAGATAGATCTGTGTGGTTAAACTAGCCCATACACGACGACTAGTAGTCTGACAAGGAAATGGTGAAACCCGTGACAAAAGCCGCATCCGAGTCTATATCGACAGATTCAGATTTCATCTAGGAGCTCGTGGAGACGCCCTCAAAGATGAGCCGTGGCCAACCCTACGGGACGCAACATCGTGTCTCCGGTCCTACCTACGGTGATTCTGCCTCAACAAGGGATTGCGCCAGAGCCTAGTATGAGGGTGTCGTCAAACACAATCGAGCGGGGTTCCCTGATTGAAGAATATTTTACCGAGAAACGTGTCTCGCCGTCATTCAGCCTGAGCATCAGGAAATTGTGCAAGAATTTTTTCACCTGTCCACTTTCTTTCTCCATTAGGGAGATTTTACACTTTATGAAACTTTTTCAACATGTTGACTTTTTCTATCAATGTGGGGCCAATTCTAGGTTACTTTTGGACTTGTATGAGCTCGGACTTGTCCGAAAAAGTTTCCTGCCCGCAGGGTTTCCTGTTGAATCTGTCGTACGAGCAAGCTGTTTCAGTTGTTGACTTGAGAGGGTCCGACTTTCGACATGCTTTCCCACCATCTCCGGTAGCCACGACGTACTAACGGCAACTCGGACTAGCAGCAACCACATGACCGGGAGTGTGGTCTCAACGCCCACCCGGGCCCCGTCAGTCTAGCACCCGTAATTTATATAGCGTAAGGGATATCGCCGCAGTGTCTCGTTCCAGTGGTGAAGCCTCTTCCGTGGCTGTTATAATGCCGACCATCATCTAACTACGAATTCACGTCAAAGGAATGACAGAACAGACAAGTATTGCTAGTGCTACTAGTAGTGCTAGTGCTAGTGCTAGTGCTAGTAGTAACGCTACACATGCCAGACCATACGAAAAAGAAAAAATGGGTTTCCATTACATGCTAGAATCTAGACTAGATCTAACCTAAACCGTCTACAGAACGGATCCTCCTGGAAGATCCTCCTTAGATTTGTTACCCAGCATTATTTGAAGACCGTGTCCGGTATTGTATATCGCTGCTAGGCCTGGATTCCGAAACATCTTCTTGTTGCATGCCAGGGGAGAGCATTGAACCGTCTCCACATCTCCAGAAGTATACTATCCTCCAGGTGTAATGATCCGTCGAGGCTATCGCCCCTGTGATACGGCAAATAAATCGGAAAGAATATTGCCAAAGTGCGCTGGTGGGTAGTCACGCAACTGTATCACGTGATATGATTGATAGATAGAGATAGACTTTGTGTACGACTGATGACCGGATGACCGTTGAACATTGAGCAGTATATCTCCGTCTGGGTGGCAATACCGACTCTGCCCGTGAGCGGGGCGTGGCAGCCATGTATGTTCCGCACTCATTGGAGTGACTGAACATTTCTTCCTATTCATTTCTATTTGAGGAACAGCTCTCAGCCCACGTCTAGTGCCTTGAAGCTGTGACGAACTCTCAGGAGGCAAACCAAAAGCGGATCGTTCCCAATCCGGACCGGGGAAAGCACATGCCTTAGCTATAAGCGGCTTGAAAGGCACCGAGGTTCTGATTTTCACAGATCACAGACGATCAGAAAGTATAATACGTCCGTGTCGTTAAGTCCATGCCCATTTGGTTGATATAGTGGCACGTCGTGGGCCGTGACGAAGATGGTACCTTCGTACGGTGTCCTAATAGTGACCGTACGCGAGCATTTTCACAGAGATTCCGTCACACAAACGGCACAGTAGGGGATAATTGTTGGCCGGATATGAAGGAAGCCTCGACGACTATTAAGTGCATACCATATCAACCACTTGGATTGTGCGGCTGATCCGGGAGTTACCACAGACGGTCAGATTAAGGTGGCGTCTCAACTCGTGAATCATCTTCTAGATCCCCTATCTTTGGTTGTACTCACACAAGGTGTACTAGGTTTCCGTGTCAGACCCAGGAAAAGGACATGTGACACAAATTACGAATGTCCAGGTCACGGTTGGGGTGAAAGAAAGGTTTGCCAGCTTACACGAGGTCGAGTTGCAGGGACACCAATCACTTCTCATCAGCTGTCTTCCGCCGCCTTTTAAAGATATGCCCTCTGTACCCTCACCTGCCAGTGCCAGTGGCATCCGAAAACTTAATACCCCCTGATTTGCACTTGTCCAGTGGACCCTGCCTGATCTGGGTAGGTATTGTTTTTTCTTGCCAGTGTTACCCACATACATCACTGTTGTGCAACCAGGACTTGTCGCTTACCCTGGTAACCCATCGTCGGCGCGCGCCGCTCAACAGAAATGAAATGAAGCGGTCAATCAGACCGTAGTACTAATCGTGGGAAAGATGAAGTTCACCTTGTTCGCTTGGGGCCGTATCGACGCCGCCTCGTGTAACGGCCACTGAATAGCATGTTGGTACTCAAGAAGCCCATCCCCAAGCTAGATTGCTGCGAGCCAATTCAGTTTGCACAACGAAGTTTATCTAGAACCGTGAAGGGTGGATCCGAAACGGTTTTAGATGGTTCGAAATGCTTGTTTACTACAGATGCATGAGAATGTACGGGCAACGACTCGGAATCTCAGGCTGTCAAAAGTCCAGAATATGTTCAAATCTGCAGAGGGTGAGGTGCTGCTGATTTATGACCTCATTACTATTTGAGAAAAATGGAGGGAGACTAGAACGGTGTTCTCGGACACCGTGAGGCATAATATTTGTGGTTTCTGAGCCATTCATCTATTGCCATGCATTTGTCCGGTCTCATCAGCCATATGATGGCCTCGCATTTTCCAGGACGAATGCTCAGCGCTCAGCGGTTTAATTGAGGCGCAGTTTTTTTGTCCACGAGATCCTTCGAGACAGCAGTGTTCCTGCCTTCATGAGGCTGTGATTGGAGTGGAGCCGGTTACCAGATCACCCCAGTCCCCCGGTCTCTTCCTCATCCTCATAAACCACGGCGCTTTAGGAATTTCGGACCATGGGATGGGTTCCCCTTTCCCCGGTGACATGTTACAGCCGTAGATACAGTACTCGTGTTAACTGAGCTGTGCGTGAGAGTACAGACAGGGGTGATTAATGATACATTAAGAATTTTAAATTGCTGGCCTAGCCAACAACTGTAGGGAAGAAGAGTGTGAAAAATATTAGTCTATGAAATCAAGCTGCGGGTGCAATCTTCACCAATGGCCCCTTGGTTCACCGGTCACCAAGCCAAGCTCTAGAGAGTCCTCTACTCCATTAACCTTCTCCTTCCCACACAAGCCGACAAACCCAACACGGTCATAAACGCGCTGCGCATTATTGTTGTGCCCGACATAGAGAGTCACAGTTCGCTTCCCGCAGTCTACTAACAGACTGAAGATGGCATGATAAGTTAGCACAGACACCATATTGTGAGAAGGTTGGTAACAGACCGCTTGGTTACGTTACGAACAAGATGTTCAGCAAATCCCCGTCGTCTCCATTTGGGCGGGGTGTACACCTTGGTAATCGCTGAGACATTCTGAGTGCTACGGGTGACAGCACAGATGGAAGTAACTTCGCCCTCCGACTCGTAGATCCAGATGAGACCTTTAGAGATAAGTTCTCGTGCCTCGATCGTTGCAGCATCTATCTCAAGTGGGAAGTACACCTATAAATGGAATATGGTTATGTCATGATGCGGTGGGAATGCGGGGCAGCTCAGGGTGAGCGTACCGAATCATCCGCGAACTCCTTACAGAGCTGGGCAACTGCCGTGAGATCTGTTATATTGGCACGGCGGATATTATCTCCGCGCGGAAGGGGATCGTTGGATTCTTTGAATGTCTCCGGGTTGCAATACGAATAATAAGCGGCGTAGAACGGTTCCGGCTCGATGGGGCATTTGACGAGATCCGACCAACGCCTTGTAAACGACTTGACAAGCTGGGTCATGCCAAAAACGGAGAATACACGCCGCGGGGGCACGATATCAAGGAGATGCCCCGCGAGAAGCTCGATACGCGGGACGAGCCATGGCGATGATATCGAAGTGAGGTTCTTAGGCGTCCACAGAAATATGGGGTAATCACCCAACGTCCAGCTAACACACGATAACACGATATCAAGTGTTGGAGGAGTGAACGAAGAAGAAGACCAGACGGTAAGCCAGAATGGTCCACTACTACTGATCGCCCCAGGATCGCCTACCACGTGACTTTGAGATGTGGATGTTTCTTCTTTCCACCAGGTGCTGACATCAGATTCGTTGGTGAAATGGCACCCTGTCAATGCCGCTTCACTTCCAAGATGTTTGAGAGCATGAGCAAATACGATGTTTGCGGACTCTTCGTGACGGCGAAGAGTGGGGAAGGTTGCAGATAAGAAGTCGGCGGCGGATCCGTGGTGAACCACAAGTATGTTTGCAGACGAACGAACAGGAGTGAGGCCGGGCATTCTGAACGAAAAAAAATATAGAGTAGAGGTGAAGATTTGCAGGGAAGGAAACGAGAATGGTCTGCACAAAGAAAGCAAGTGTAATGATGGGCCAAAATGAAGACAGAGATGTGGTGCTTTAAGTACCGCGTGGTGCCACAAGCACGTAGTACCCCGTGTCCCGTATTGAAACCATCACCGGTAGTTCATGACTTGTGAAGGAGATTAATTTCCTGTGTAAAATCTCCATGTGTGTACTATGGGGCGAGATGAGAAGTACAGATTCTATTAGTAATGGAATTTGAACGGTTTAGCGTGGTGCGTGACTCAGAGCACTGGCCCCGATACCGAGGTCCGAGGATTTGGCTCTAGACATAGCCAGCCTAATAAAGCGCCCTGTGCACGCCGCCGAAGGTAGGCTTTATTGTTAACACGGGGCGTCGGTAAGTGAAAGACTAGAAATACAAATGGATAAGGAAGCTCTACATTCATAGAACGTCATGCAAGAGGAATTACGTTATGAATGTACAACAGTGTCAGTCGCATTTGTGCTTCTGTTGTTTTTCCATTCCCCAGTGGGAGGTCGAGATGAGAAGGTTTGATTAGGAGAAAGGTGATGACTGGAGAAGTCGTCCTCTCAATTTTCTGTTTCAAGTTGGCATTTTGCGCCCTCTCTCTGATCGTTCCATTATCCCTTCTTCCGCTCGCAGGACTAACGGCCTGGTTCGGTTCTGCCCGATTTTCTTCGTAGACTCGATTGTTAGTTGTGCACCCACGCGACCGACCTAGGAGACTAAACAAGGTTCCATACAAGGTGTCGATCTGACCCCGTGACTACACAAGGGGCCAGTGCTAACGAGCGCGATACGATCGGAAAGCTGACGGCATATACCACTTGCTGAAACCGGGGTGTTGGCGTTAACGGAGGGGTTAGACACCAAATCTCCTCCGGTGGCTATGATGAGCGGTGATTAGCTCCGAGTGTACACGTCCACCTGCGATCATAACCAGCTCAAGAGACAGGCATTGCTTAGGGGCATACTCAACGTGCTCACCCAGATGTCTTGGATCGTCCTCACCGGCTCTCACCGTGCATCGAGTCGCAAGCATCAAATTGACCCGCAAAAACCGACCGCGGGACATGCATCAAGTTCGGACACTCCGAGGAAACGTCAGTAGGTTTGGAGACGTAACAAGGCACCCTTACAAGTTCTCAACCACTATGGCGGGTGTATGATGGAAGCTGCGATTCGTGCGTTATTATTATCCCGCTGGCCGCCATGATCATCCAGTATGGCAACCACTAAAACGAGCACTCCAACAACGTGACAGGAAGACCAATATGACGCCTGGTCCGTGTTGTCTGATGCGGTGTACGTCGTGAATGATACATGGGGAAGAGGAATAGATCCCGGAACTTGAGATGATGACTCGCTAGGGGGTGATTCAGACTTGTCCAATAGTAGTCACGTCTTTGTTCCTGCTACGTACCAGAATGCTGTACTTAACGCCACCGTTTCAAGGACGGCCGAGCGTTGTGCAACCCATGGCTAGGAACAAAGTCACAACCTTACGGAAGCGGAATACGTCACGAAGCGAAGTTGCCCGCAATAGCAAAGGTCAATTTGTCAATGGGCTTCTCAGACTGGGCCCTTTAAACTGCCTACTTCGAAAGGTGGTAGATCCACGGAAGGGGAATGGTTCACTGCTTTGTCATGCTAATAATATAGCTTTGTCATTTTGGTTCACTCATTCATTTGCAGTAACGCTGAAAATGAATAGGTTCCGCTGTAAGGAATAGGAGTTTCGTATGACACGCACCCCTAGTTACGGCGGTCAAGTGATATTGCATTGATCATGCATGGATGGGGCTAATAGATCTAGAGCATCGAGCATTGTTTGGAACGCGTTCGCCCGTGAAGAAAGGAGGCTATTCGAGAGGCAGAACATGCTCTTCTGGTTCGGTGCCCCTTAGCGATAAACTCAATGTAATTGATCCGTTCTCAAACGATCCTGTTTTGAAGATGCTGATGAGGGACAATAAGTAGCCGAAAGGTATCGGTCCGCATAATCATCCGGCTGATCATGGTTAGGGCATAGATGCAGAGAGGAACACAAACAGAATAGGGGACCAACTTCGCTATCTTAACTCACAAGCGAGTGCTTGGGCGCAGTCCGGCTGCCAAAGTTCTCTCCGAAATTTGAAAGACCCAAAGGCCAAACACACTGTAAGCAACGTATCGAGCCACCTCATGCCCCACAAATTACTATTATTCCGGACTTCGTACGAAATTCCGATTGCAGTGAGTAACGCAACGCACAGCCCGACCCAGAATGCGCTTACAAGTGCAAACCCCGATAAGCTAACTTAGCTTCCGAGCTATTGGTTGGGGAAGGGAGGGAGGACTGCCGATTTGACGAGAGTCGGGAGATTGTCGGCGATCTCACTTTCGACAAGTCGGCCAATCTCCTTGGACTGTGTGATCATCACCACTAGTGAGCACCGGAACATCCCCAACACCGGGGGAACGTTTCCCGGGTGGATTAAATATGACGAAAACACATACATCTTGCAGTTTAACGATTGTCGGTATAGACTGGATGCGCCACGGCG
>QFDW01007010.1:0-11913 GCA_003315895.1 Lactifluus rugatus
TCTTGAACATAAAAGAAGTCTTCTCCTGCAGTTCTACTGGAGCCACGTCTTGGCCAAGAGAGCGTAAGGTCTCGCCATGTACCAATAGCACTATCCGGTGGGAAGGGTGCGCTTCGCTTCTTCGGGCCATGTCCCGAGGGCGCTGATAGCCAGTTTGCGCATACGTGGAACTGGTAGGGTCGTGGGACACTTGACATACTACGACTATGGCAGGGAGGGGACAGGATGCGCAAGATGGAGGAGGGTGATAAAGAGAGGATCATCTCAGCTGTTGCCTGCGTTGAAAAGATGATAGAGCAATCCCCGAGAGCTGTGAATAATTTTTTAGGACGGTTGGATTCGAATCTACTACTCGTGCTAGTAAGAGTTACAAGTACAACGACAATGGAAATGTTCGCGTCTCTCCGGTCCGTCATTAGCCGCCGCTCGCCCATTAGTTTACAATCCAAGCTTGAGACTCGTCTTTTTTCCTCAATCGCTCATATTTATCGACGTGCTCCCCAAGAGGCCCAATCAAATCCTCCCGTAGAACCAGACTTATCGGGCTTCCGTTTCTTGCTTCCAGTACACGAGCCCGCGGCTCCCCCTCGCTCTTTCTCCGCCGCGGGATCACTTCTTTTATTTGCATTAGAACCGACCACTATGTCCGCCCTCTGACCGTAGGAGCCCTTTCGAATCCGCAGAGAAACCGCCGTACAGTCCAGGCTCGAGTCGTGGCTCCGCCGCGGAGCTCGTGGCCGGGGCCGGGCATCCCGACCATTATTCACTGGTGCTGACCTTGCGGGATCGGGTGGTATGGGCACGGGAAGGGCAGAGATCGGTTTCAGAGACCCCAAAGACTTAGGAGGTGCACTCATGGTGTTCTTGGTAACCGTGTCGGTATGCGACGGAACCGATGTCCTCTCATCAATTCTTGGTTGCACCTGCGCCGATGGCTCTCCAGAGGGTATAGCAAAGGGGTTTCTTGGTGCGAAAGGTCTAGTTGGTCCCTTCAAATCGTCGCAGATTGTATCGGCTTTCTGCTTTGCGGAGAGATGCCGTGCTGTAAGTATGTCCTGCATCTGTTGCACACTCCTCTTGGCCTGTTCGTTCGTTCGTTCGACAACAGCCACTTCTTCGAGGCTTCGCGACTTAGACGCAGCTTTCACAATAGGAGGAAGCTGCGCTTGACACCATGGTAGCGGCTCTCGATAAAGCATCAACAGCTCTTGACCCCACTGTGGCATCTTTCTGGACGGATGCGCCTTCGATGGACCGGTGCTAGTCGTTCTCTGCGAGTAAAACAACCTGGCCTTGTATTGGGCAGCATGGGCATCGGATTCGGCGGCGACGGCAGTGTCCATGGGGTGCGTGGCTGTTACTTCCCTGTCTGCTGCTTCATCGGATGACCCCTCATTTTCTAAGGGCAGCTGAGATGGTCTTGGGGAACTGAGAGACCGCTCCAAGGGACATTGGAGCGCAGAGGGGTCCGGGCCATAACTAGCCGGCAACGCCGTAGTCAATTCTTCCTGCATGACAGAAACTCCATTGTCCGATGGGTTTTTGAGAACTCGATGGCTGTTGCGAGCCGCGTGCGTCAAGTGGTCAATATGCAAGAAACCAAAATTGCGGGTGGGAAGGAAACCTTGGGCAGACGATAGCAGCGAGAGAGCTTCTACTGGACTCGTAGGATAGTACAGCCGCTTCTCCGCTGCAGGAGAGAAAGCTGGAGGAATTCCTTGGCGATCCCAAGTGCATCGTGTACCACGAAGATCTAGGAACTTGAAATTCTTCAATCTAAATGGACACGACTTGGGTGGCTTACCTAGAACGGAAAGAAGCATGAATGGTTCCACGTATTGAAAAATCGCGTTGGTAACCCGTTTACAGTTACGGAGACTCAAAATTCGTAGCTGCCAAGGGCCACGCCTTTGGTTGGCAATGTCAACACCATCCTCAACCCATTTCAGGGTCCCGGAGAGACGTCTTATCCCTTGCACTGAGAGAGTGGAACTGCTGACGTCGAGAGCGCAAAGTGTATGAAGAGATGTTAGATGTATGATTGTGTCGTCATTAAGATGAGGGCATCCTGGAAGTTCCAATACAGTGAGGAGTGAGAAGTGTTCCGTGGATGGAATCTGCTGAAGCAATGAGGTGTACTTGTCTGACAGCGCTGTGCGATAGATTCGAAGGCCATGTGGTAGATCTGCATATACTTGGATGACGACAGCCCATAACCGAGGATCCACTTTGCTCAAGTCAAAGCGGCCCTGCGGATTACGCGGGATGATAGCTTGGAGGATGTCTGGGTCACTAGGCGCTGTGGGGAAACGATATGGACGTGGTACGCCATAGAGATAGACCAGTTCGGGTGTCTTGACGAGTTGCCTAATGCAAAAATATGACAGTGGGAGAACGCGAGTGAGAGTGTTGGTATGATCAAATTCTTCGTCATAGTAAGGGCCTGGTTGAAAGTAGGCCCTGGGAGGGCTGACTGAGCTAATTACGGTGAAACCAGCATCATCTGTAGACAAGGTACGTTCAGTTTGCCAGAGTATGATAGGCGTGGTCATGTCGACGTCCGAGATGTGATGGAAATGGAAATGGAAATGGAAATGGGTTTCAAGGGGATACACGTGATCGCGCGATTTTCTGTAAAAGGAAATCAATATTATCAATCGGTCGTTAACGAAATTGAAAAGTCCCATTCTCTCTCAAAGCACACAACAAAGCCACTCGCTTAGGCTTCTCGAGTCCGTTGGAGGCATCACATTCTTTTTCTTACCTTCCCTTCATCTGCAGACTCTTTCCCCTTCTTTTATTCCTCATCCTCTCCTTATACCATGGCTGCTCGTCCTGGTTACGAACAGCCTGATCCTCGAAATCCTTTTCCCAATCATCCGCACCCCCACCAATTTCCTCAATTGTATCAGCAGAACAGACGTGATTACGATGCAGAGTCAGACATGAGCGACCACTATGGTTCGCGAAACGGAAGTACAGCACAACTTACCACCGGCTCTCCGTACCACGACCACTCTTACAGTGAGTGTCGTTCCCCAGTAATTCCCATACCATATAACCCCCATTTCCTCTCAACGTGAATATTTCCGTCTGAGAGATTCCCTTGAAACATTTTTCTCGCTTGACCCTGCTGACGGGCCTATCGAGACCGTCATCTTTGTATTCCTTGTTTCTTCCCTCACCATTGCAACGTATACTTGATGGTTCCTAATATCCTGTCATAGACTCCGATGATGGCCACGCACGACGCTATGCTTCATCTGTCACTTCTCACTCGACTATGCCATTGCACCCTATGCCCACCGGTTATACGGATCCTTACCCAGCTTGGTCCGGAGAGAAACAGATTCCCATTTCTTACGAGGAGATTGAAGACATATTCCTTGACCTCACCCAGAAATTCGGCTTTCAGCGGGACTCTATGCGAAATCAGGTTCGTTCGTGTTAAGAGACGCTCTGGTCGTTGCTGATTATTCTATGCTAGTTTGATTTCCTCATGCATTTGCTCGACTCTCGTGCTTCACGGATGTCCCCCGGTCAAGCTCTTTTGACCTTACATGCGGATTACATCGGCGGCCAGCACGCTAACTATCGAAAGTGGTATTTTGCTGCTCAGCTGAACCTAGACGATGCTGTCGGCCAATCACAAAACCCGGGACTTCAACGCCTGAAGAGTGTCCGTGGTGGCTTGGCCAAATCTCCAGGAGCAAAGTCTCTGGACAATGCTCTCAATCGGTGGCGTAATGCGATGAACAATATGAGTCAATACGACCGCCTCCGACAACTTGCCCTCTATCTCCTGTGCTGGGGTGAAGCCGGCAATGTTCGCTTCACACCAGAGTGCCTGTGCTTCATCTTTAAATGTGCCGACGACTACTACCGAAGTCCCGAGTGTCAGAATAGGGCTGAACCTGTTCCTGAAGGTGTATATTTGGAGACCGTCATTAAGCCTCTCTACCGGTTTATACGGGATCAAGGCTATGAAGTCGTGGACGGCAAGTTTGTGAGGAGGGAGAGAGATCATGATCAGATTATTGGTTATGATGACATTAACCAGCTTTTCTGGTATCCGGAGGGCCTCGCCCGCATCGTCTTTCAAGACAACGTAAGTTTCTGAGTTCACTTGTCGACTTGTAACTAATCGACCGTTGCCAGACCCGTCTTGTCGATGTTCCTCCAGCACAACGTTTCACGAAGTTCAGCCGCATCGATTGGGGACGTGTGTTCTTCAAGACTTATTACGAAAAGCGGTCAACAGCACACCTTCTTGTCAACTTCAATCGAGTCTGGATTCTACACGTCTCAATGTATTGGTTCTATACCGCATACAACTCGCCTAGGGTTTACGCGCCACATGATAGGCAGTTCCCATCGGCTCCCATGACCTGGTCCGCTACAGCTCTAGGTGGCGCTGTCTCGACGTGTATCATGCTCTTGGCAACTGTAGCCGAATTCTTTTACATTCCCACGACCTGGAACAATGCCTCCCATCTTACGACGCGCTTTATATTTTTGCTCGTCATTCTTGCGATCACTGCTGGTCCAACAATTTACATCGCCAAAGTAGATGGAGTCCCAAACGAATCACGATTACCTCTTTATCTTGGCATGGCGCAATTCGGCGTATCCGTCATTATCACCATCGCTTTTGGCATCATTCCTTCCGGCCGCATGTTCGGCGACCGTGTTGCGGGCAAGTCGCGAAAGTATATGGCCTCTCAAACGTTCACCGCTTCCTACCCCGACTTACCACGAAGCGCGCGACTTGCTTCGATCTCTCTCTGGTTGTTGGTCTTCAGTTGCAAGTTTTCAGAGTCATACTTCTTCCTTTCATCGTCATTCAGTAGTCCAATCGCCGTAATGGCACGGACGACCGTGCAAGGTTGCAACGACAGACTACTCGGTAACATCCTCTGTTCCAATCAGATTAACTTTACGCTCGCCATTATGTATTTCATGGACCTCGTGCTATTCTTCCTGGACACGTATCTGTGGTACATCATTTGGATTGTCGTTTTTTCCATTGGTCGTTCATTCGGCTTGGGTCTCTCGATCTGGACGCCCTGGAAAGACGTGTACACCCGCCTTCCAAAGCGTATCTACGCCAAGGTGCTCGCTACTGCTGAGATGGAGGTGAAGTACAAGCCCAAGGTTCTTGTCTCGCAGATATGGAACGCGGTCATTATATCTATGTACCGTGAGCACCTGTTGTCTATCGACAACGTCCAGCGCCTGCTTTACCACCAGGTGGACAACCCTGATGGTCGCCGCACCCTTCGCCCCCCGCCATTTTTCACGAACAACCAAGGCAGCGGTTTCAAAGGCAACTTTTTCCCCGCTGGCGGAGAGGCGGAGAGGCGCATTTCATTTTTCGCATCTTCCCTTACGACTGCTATTCCCGAACCCCTTCCCGTCGATGCCATGCCCACCTTCACTGTCCTGGTTCCTCACTATTCCGAGAAGATTCTGCTGAGTTTGCGCGAAATCATTAGGGAAGAGGATCACAATACCCGTGTCACACAACTCGAGTATCTCAAGCAACTTCACCCAGTTGAGTGGGATAACTTTGTCAAGGACACAAAGATCCTTGCGGAAGAACACCCAGAGGACGACGAAAAGACCATGAATAAATCGGATGATCTACCGTTCTACTGCATTGGCTTCAAGACCGCATCACCCGAGTTTACACTCCGTACACGTATCTGGGCGTCACTGCGGACGCAAACTCTCTACCGCACGGTCTCCGGGATGATGAATTACTCGAAGGCGATTAAACTTCTCTATCGCATCGAAAACCCTGACGTTGTTCAAATGTTTGGCGGCAATTCGGACCGTCTTGAGCGCGAGCTGGAGCGGATGGCAAGGCGCAAGTTCAAATTTGTCATATCCATGCAGCGTTATGCAAAATTCAACAAGGAAGAACGCGAAAACGCTGAATTTCTCCTCCGTGCCTATCCTGACCTCCAGATTGCTTACCTCGACGAGGAGCCTGGTCCTAAGGGATCGGACCCGAAGTTGTACTCCGTGTTGATTGATGGCCATTCGGAACTCGACGAGGTGACCGGCAAAAGACGTCCCAAGTTCCGCATCGAACTTCCTGGAAACCCTATTCTCGGAGATGGCAAGTCGGACAATCAGAACCACGCGATTATCTTCTACCGTGGGGAGTATCTTCAGCTCATTGACGCCAATCAGGACAACTACCTCGAAGAATGTCTCAAGATCCGGAATATTCTGGGTGAGTTCGAGGAGTACTCGATATCCAGCCAGAGTCCATACGCACAATGGGGTCACAAGGAATTCAAAAGGGCTCCTGTGGCGATTGTCGGTACTCGCGAATACATCTTCTCGGAAAACATTGGTGTTCTCGGAGATATCGCTGCTGGGAAGGAACAGACATTCGGTACCATGACAGCGCGCGCGTTGGCTTGGATCGGAGGCAAACTTCATTACGGGCATCCCGACTTTCTCAATGCCACCTTCATGACAACCCGTGGCGGCGTCTCCAAAGCTCAGAAAGGTCTGCATCTGAATGAGGATATTTTTGCTGGTATGAATGCCTTCGGTCGTGGTGGGCGTATCAAGCACTCGGAATACTACCAGTGTGGCAAGGGACGTGACCTTGGCTTTGGGACAATTCTCAATTTCCAGACGAAGATTGGTACCGGTATGGGTGAACAGATGCTCAGTCGAGAATACTATTACCTGGGGACACAACTGCCGATAGACCGTTTCTTGACCTTCTATTACGGTCATCCTGGATTCCACATCAATAATATCCTCGTTATCTCCTCGATTCAGGTGTTCATGGTCACTTGTAGGTATCATTAATCCGTGCCCCTCCTAGCGATTAACTCGTCTGTAGTGGTCTTTATTGGGATACTGAACAAGCAGCTCGCGATCTGTAAAGTGGATTCCTCGGGAAACGTCATTTCTGGCCAGGGAGGATGCTACAACTTGATTCCCGTATTTGACTGGGTCAGACGTTGTATCATGTCTATCTTCTTGGTGTTCATAGTCGCATTTCTTCCCCTGTTCTTACAAGGTCAGCTTCTTTCGCTGGTTGCGTTTTATCGTATCTAACACCTTCTCTTCTCGCAGAGCTCGTGGAGAGGGGCACGGGAATGGCGTTGATTCGTCTCGGGAAACACTTCTTGTCGCTGTCGCCGATTTTCGAGGTTTTCTCCACTCGGATCTATTCGCAATCCATCCTAAGCAACTTGACTTTTGGTGGTGCGAGATATATCGCTACCGGTCGTGGATTCGCGACGAGTCGTATTTCTTTCACCATCCTCTACTCTCGTTTCGCCGGACCAAGTATCTATATGGGCATGCGCAACTTACTTCTCCTGCTTTACGCCACGCTCTCCATATGGATTCCCCACCTTATCTACTTCTGGTTCTCCGTTCTTTCACTCTGCATTGCTCCATTCGTCTTCAACCCACATCAATTCTCGTTTGCCGACTTCATCATCGATTACCGGGAGTTCTTGCGTTGGATGTCACGTGGTAATTCACGGACTAAAGCTAGTAGCTGGTATGGTTACTGCCGTCTCTCGCGAACAATGATTACGGGTTACAAGAAGAAAAAACTCGGACATCCATCCGAGAAGCTCTCGGGTGACGTCCCTCGCGCTCCTTGGAAAGCTGTCTTGTTGTCGGAGATTATTTGGCCGATTTGTTTCGCAGCCCTGTTTATTATTGCATATATGTTCGTCAAGTCATTCCCCGACCGCCAAGGTAACCAACCACCGAGCCCTCTCATCCGGATTGGAATCGTCTCTATTGGGCCAATCGTGTGGAACGCTACGGTCCTATTGGTATTCTTCTTCATCTCTCTGTTTTTAGGCCCCATGATGAGCTCGTGGGCCAAATTTGCCTCCGTTATCGCGGCTATCGCCCACCTCTTTGCACTCGTTGGCATTATAGCCTTCTTTGAGCTTTTCGTACGTGTCCTCCACGTATACGTCAATGCGACTTCTCATTTTCTGTTTTCTTTAGTGGTTCCTCGAGCTCTGGGATGCATCCCATGCAGTATTGGGTGTTATCACGATCGTCGCTATTCAAAGGGCCATCCAGAAGATTCTCATTGCTGTCTTCCTGTCCCGCGAGTTCAAGCATGATGAGACCAATCGAGCATGGTGGACTGGTAAATGGTATGGCCGTGGCCTTGGCGCCTCTGCAATGTCTCAGCCTGCCCGAGAGTTCATTGTGAAAATTGTGGAAATGTCACTGTGGTCCTCTGATTTCTTGCTCGGCCATGTTCTCTTGATCATCTTGACACCGCCCACCTTGATTCCTTTCTTCGATCGGTTGCATTCGACCATGCTCTGTGAGACGATATGCCACTATCGATTTGATTCTTACTGATCCATTCTCAGTCTGGCTTCGACCTTCGAAACAGATTCGGCCACCACTGTTCTCTACAAAGCAGAAGCGCCAAAGGCGCTGGATTGTGAGCAACCATCAATCCTCGCTTAACCTTCACGTCGCTGACCATCTAACCCAGGTCTTCAAATATACGGTTCTCTACATCACTGCAGTTTCTCTGTTGGCATCGTTGATCGTCCTGCGTGAGTGTTATACCTACTGTTTGTTCTTATCACTGATTGGTGATTTTTATAGCTGCAATATTCCGGAACGACATTACCTTCCATTGCACGATCTGTCAGAATATCTAATCTACTAATCTTGTTTGTCGGTAGCCGTACAATTAGGCGTGATAGACGTTCTAGGGTCGGGATGGACCCTTGTATAACATTCATTCATTTGCTTTCGTGTATACATAACGGCTTTGCTCGATCACCCGTTATGAGAGAGGGTTAAATGCAGATAAATGGACTTTTGACTTTGTATGAAGGAAATTGTGACAGTTTTGGCGAAATAACGGCAAACAACGATAAACCTTGTAACAGAGACACTCTGCAATATCTCTGAATGGATTACTTCGCAAAATTTCTCCGCTCTGGCACACAGTCGGGTCCAAAACCGATTCAAGATTACTCAACATCGTTCGAAAATTCGTGGAACTCGATCAAGGTGCACGCTGTCATGCTCCAATCTTGACATCTTTTTCATGTTCACATCAGAATACCCTTCTACATCCAGATGAACGACAACTGTCAAGGGGTATCGCATCGACTGACGTGCCTGCGAACCTCAAAGTAATGGTAGATTTACTTGTACTCGAATCTTCGAGGACAGAAGAGGGGTGTGTATTGTCCCTTTTCCCTACGTCTTCCATTCACCTCTTCTTCAAGAGGAACGGGTGCCTGCCTGGAGTACCTATTGAAGAATGGTGTGTCTTCATTCTACTCCTTCAAAGTTCTCTGCTCAAGCCATACAGATGTCCTCGGGACTCTCGTCAAGCTAAGCGAAGCTGACCGACCATCCGGGATCCAGGCGGAGGTGCTACGCGCTGTCCAAAACATGGTCATCCTATTGGATGAACAGTTTTTGGTCCACTCCGTCGTCCATAAGGCTGTGCTCCGGTTGCTGAGGAATTGCGTGGGTGATGACATCCAGGAGCAGCTGGATAATCGGAACCGCAAAGTGATGGGTGCGGCTAAGAATGTCGTCCGAAGCTCGCCGTCCGAATACGAGGAAGATCGTGAGTTGCCATTCATCTCCCAATATCGTCCGTCCCTCTTACTCAGAAATGATGTAGTTGTCAACCTTCTTTCCATTTTGTGCAGCCGCATCCGGACCTTTCGCGAGCTCCTTATTATCTTTTTTCACGACAAGCAATGGCACCACACAGACACCCCCTTGTTCAGCGTTGATGAAGAGGATGAAGAGGACGATAGTGATGATTCCAGCGACACTCAACACCAACCTGAGGTTGTTGCCAACTCTGGAAGTTCCGTTGCAGTAACGTCAGATATGCCCGCACGTGACAAGAAACCGGAATACGAATTCCTTCTGTTTAACTATCTCCTACGGTTTGTGCACCGAGAAGGCCAGATCGGTGATTTTGCGCGAGCTGGGCTCTTATTCCTCATGGACGTGGCCATGTCACCTGGAGACCAGGAGCATCGGCTTTCCAAAGACGAATCCGTGCCATTCGAATCAGTTTCCGAATCTGCAGCAGCAGATGTAATCTCCGATGCTGCACTTTCCTTGGCTGAATACGTCCTGGACGGGGACTTTTCTGACGTTCTTGGCGCTGGTCTCGGAGCCGTCTATTCCCAGCTTCCTTCCAAACTCGAAGTACATCCACCCTCGATCCCGGAAGAAAACAGAGGTGCAAGCATGGTACTCGGTGGCCATCTCGCAGATGACGAGGAAGCCAGGTCTCAGGACGTCTTTCAAGAGAGGAGGGGTGCGCATGGGGTGGAGAATTCACGATCCCCGGATTTCAAGACCCGCTTGGATCACTTCTTGAGACTCCTTGAGTTTCTACAGGATATTTTCCGGCGCAACGTCCTCCAAGAGAATTCCAGGTCCGATCTCGAGCCTTCGACACTTGTCGGTACCGCTATCGTGAATTCCATCCTAGAGGCCATTCGCCAAACGTTCCTCGAAAATGTCCTTTATCCTTCTATCTTGGAGTGTTCAGACTCTGATGGAAGTGCCGTGGCCGTCATGTCATACATCGAAATAATGATCCGAACCTTGGAAAAGGGACAACTTACTGACCTGCTCGTTAATTTCCTCGTTAGCGAGGATAATGATGACGTGCCAAAATTACGACCTCGTCCACATAGCATGCTGACTCTGGGGGCTAGTGCGCCCAGTAAAGCGCAGAGTTCTGATACCCAAAGACAACTGCGTCGACGGCGAAGCAGTGCCATGATGTTATTGGAACTGGAGGCTCCAGAGTCCACGAAGCAATCAGACTACTTTACTAGCCTTGGTCGCTTCACTTTGAAGGATCTCCTCATTTCCAACCTTCGCTCCCCAGACCAACCGACAGCTGCAGCTGCCCTGCAGCTTCTCAACACACTACTAGTTTACTGTAGTCCACTCTGCGTGGACAAGCTATTGATTGTCATCCGCGACCCAAAAGCAACGAGCTATCCCGAGCCGGCTCTGAATGACAAGCCGCGTATCCTGTCATTTGATCAGGAAGAGGACAATACGTTTGTCTACCCAGGAGAGGAATCAGAAGCATATCCACCAGGCCCTATTTATGTCCAGCCGAGAACAACATACTTGACCCATGAACGCGAGATAGACCTTTACCTAAAGCTTGTGTCTCGTTTGGATCCCGTGCGCTCGAGCGATAGCTTCAGCACTGGTTATGATCGATACCTTTGCGATGCAATCCAGGCCATCCAGAACCATGGCTCCTTCTCACTAGTTATTCCGGAAGAAACGCAAGCACAGATGAAGCATAGGCTCGATCCGAACGATCCTATCCTCTCTGCTGTGTTGGAGTGGCTTCGCAAACTATATTCAAATTCTCCAGAGTTCAATGTCGCGTTGACAGGCCTGCTAGCGTCGCTCGCTCACGATCCATTCAGGTCCCTTTCTGGGTGGTTGACGTTCGGCCAACTAGACGATGCCTCAGCTACAACCCAGTCTCGAGTAGACAGCCCCGACCTTGGTACACAGGAGGATGGCGACGACAGATCAACAGATTACCAAATCGAGGAGATGCTGGCATCAGAAACGAGTGCCCCTGCGTCCAGTTTAGATGAAGGATCTCGGCCTGTCATTCTCACTATATTCCAGAGCTTAATATCGCAGCTCGAGCGGTACCGCCACAGCGTTGAAAACTTCGATAAATATCTTCTCGAGCGGCGACAAGGGCTTTTGTTCTCGGAAAATTTGACCGATGCACTCACGCTGGCGCTTGACCTCGACGACGCTGCCGGTGCTCCAAACTTCTCTCCTCCCGTCACTACTACCCCGGCCACGGGAAGCCCGCCGAATCCGGTCCCAAGAAAACCTGGACCATTCGTTTCT